>VXAY01002611.1:1954789-1969089 GCA_013399855.1 Oxyruncus cristatus
AAGGCATAAAGTCAAGCAGAAAGATGTTTTTTTATTAGTCTTTTTTTTTTTTAAGGAGAAAAGTCTTATGTTGTAAATTACATAAATCCCTGTCTCTCCTTAGTCGGTATTAGCACACAGAAAGGCACCTTTCCTCCTTAGTGCCAGTTTTCAGTCTAAACAGAACTGAGGAAGAAAGGAAGGGAGGCAACCAAGGCTCTTGACACAAAAAATGAAAGCCAATCTCTGGTGTTCCTGCTGAGATGTTTCCTTTCACCCTTGCTACACGTCCAAAACAGAGAAAAAGGCCAGAGGTATTGCAGTGTATTCAATATATAGCACAGCTTGTATTTATAAATAATAAATATACTCAAGTATACTTATAAAATATGCTTATTCATTGGGGTCTATGAAAAACCTGCTGCTACAAAGTTGAATAAAGAGTCATCTGAGTACAGGCTGTAGCAACAAATGTCTCTATCATGTAGAGCTAAGCTTGAGCCTTTCTGTGCATGGTCTCAAGCTGATGAAGTTACATGATTCCAAATTGGTAAACTCATGTCTGTAGTCAAGGGAAAACTGCAGAGACCTCAGTATGAAATGTAGTGAACCTTCAGTGTTCACTACAGTTACAAACAGTGGTATTCACAACTATCACTGTCAACTGTCAAATTTTACTGAAAAGGAATGGATTGTTATTGCAGATTTTAAAGAAAAGTACTCTAGAAATCCTCCAAATCCCACTCTGCTATGGAAAAGCAGTAACCATAATATGGTGCATTTGTCCTTTGGTGCCACCTGAGAATGACTCCTGAAAAAAATCTGTATTTATAATGATTGCCAGACTCAATTATACTTCAAGTGTATATGCCTTGGGTCCTGAGAGCAGGTAGATTGCTTTCATGGAGAAATCAGTTTTGCGGGGAAACCAGATCAATAAATCCCTCAAACCATGCACAGTTTCTTGCTAATTTTCTATTGCTTATCACTCAACAAATGAACATTAGCCAGCCTGCCTTGGCTTGATCAAGCATGTATTTAACTCCCCCTAAAAGAAGGGGTCTGCTGTGCTGTATCAGAAGTGCTGTGCTCTAGAGGATCAGAAAGAGCCAGGATGCCAGGCATCACTTCACCACTTAGAATTAAATTTGCATTCAGATTTCGGATAAAGCAAGAAATGAAAACATTACTTCTAAATAAAGAAGAGCATGACTATAATCCATACTTTGTTCATGGAAAAGCATTAAAATTAATTCTCACCACCATGCTAATGCTTCACATTTGTTTTCAAAAAGTACTGTTCAGTATTAATAACAGATGCTCTATCCAACTAATCCTTCATATATCCTGTCATTTGTTTTGGCTTTGAAGCTTGCTGTTCTTAATGGATTCTTTTTCCAAGTAATGCACATCATCCTAGATGCTGTATCATTCCAACAGACTGAGGTGTCTCTTCTCTTCTTCCTCCCCCCTACATACACATTTTCTGATGTGCCTTTCCCAAACTATTACTGCACAGTGTTAAAAACCATGTACACACACAACAATCATGTTACTCAAACCACAGTGTATTGTACAAGTAGGTGAACAGTGAATTAAAAGTAAGCATTGTTTCATAGTTAAGGCACTAAAACAGGACACAGAAGACCTGTATTTAGTTCCAGGCTCAGCCAGGATTCCTTACACATAATCCTTAAGGTACAACTTTCTGATCTTGAAAATGAGAGTAATTACATTGTCCATAGATTATTTTATTTTTGAAAAATTTTGAGGCTTAGTGTTCTGTACTTGCTGATGTTCAATATTTAACACCTCAGAACAGAGATTGATAGAAATCACTAAACATTTCAAGGAAGAAAAAGAAGAAAACCAGAAAATAATCCCCATAAGTTAGGTTTCTTTTTTAATGCATATGTATTTATAGGAAAAACTCAGTTTTCATTCTTTCACTGGCAGAAATGGGATACAAACTCTTCAACAGAATTAGACAGGAGGAATCAAAAAGTGACTGACAGTTGCCTTCATGAAGAGATTAGAGCCTGGAGGCAGGATGACCTCACTTTCTCCTTTTAACTGATAAAATACATGATAGATTGCTATATTCTCATATATTGCTCATTCTCTGTGAGCAACTATATATTGTTTGATTTTTTATACCTGTATCTATCTAGCTATAGGTATCTGTATAGATATATAAAAAAAAAAGCCACACTCAAGCAAAGCATGGCAGCAATACATATCTTGTCAGCCTACATGAAGATGACTTTTCAAAGGAATAT
This sequence comes from Oxyruncus cristatus, assembly GCA_013399855.1. Classification (NCBI taxonomy): domain Eukaryota; kingdom Metazoa; phylum Chordata; class Aves; order Passeriformes; family Cotingidae; genus Oxyruncus; species Oxyruncus cristatus. The sequence continues at coordinate 1,957,048 of VXAY01002611.1, forward strand.
CCTTTTGTAAAATCAAAACGCCACTCTACTTCATAAAACGAATTTTAAAGGAAAAGTAGTGAAGCACTTTTGAGGTACTATAGAAATAAGAACATATATCTAAATAAAAAAATAGTCCTTAATTTCTGATGAACTCCCCCATTCTGGTGCTCTCTGAGGTAGGTGAGACAAAGTTTAATAGTCACAGCTTACTAATGGAGAGACAACTGCAACTGCCCAATTTCCTGTTCCTGCAAGTACTGGCTTTGCTCCTGGCACAGAGAGGAAGAAGAGTATGTCAAAGTACTACTGTCTCCAATAGCTAAAACATCTGCAGAAATGAGGGTGTTTATTCTTCTTTCCCCTTTCTTTTTTTCCCCACTTCTTGGCCACTTAAAACCACAAACTCTTGTCATGTGTTGTGTATGCCATACAACAGTACTGACTTAAATCTCACAGCAGAAAGTCCAAATTATTTAGTTTTATTTAGCTCATAACAATAAGGTTCTATAACAGTTTTTCAAAGCATTATACTGAGAACTCACAGAAAAAAAAAGGAAATATTTCTTTTGATCCCAAGGAGTAAGGAAAAGCACCCACATAAGATTTTAGAATATGTAAGTGACCAGTTTTCACTTGAAATTAAAGCTTTGGAGGAGGTTACAGAATATAAAATCGAAGTCCCAAGTGGTTTAAGATGATCCAAAGTCAAGCTCAATACATGTAACACCAATTCTCACCATAAGCGTTGCTATATGTAATTGAGAACACTAAGTCTGAGTCTTCTCTATATTTGCATAACTAGTATGTTACACTGGAAAAATATCCATTTTCATTTTTTTTAAATACCGTTTTAAAAACATACATAGGGCTTCATCCAGAAACATACAGGATTCATCTTTTGTGAATAACAATGTTTGATGAAACAAGTTCCCTATAGCCCCAACTCTCCCCCAAAATTATTTTTGAAACATTGCAAGCTTGGAAGTCAATTAATATAATGAAAGTCAAATTGAAGTCATTCTAAACCTGAAGTGAGATATAAATATAATCTAGCTTGCTACCAAATGGAGTGCTAGCTCATGTTCTGAGCATCCTGGTTGTAGTGAAGTTTGTTTGCTCTCTTCTGAAGGTGCATACACCTTCATTTCGTAGCCATTAGAATGAAAACTATTCAAGAGTTGGAACAACTTGGCATGTGAAAAGGTAAGTTAGTCCTCATATGGGACTAAATTAAACAGATCAAGAATGGATATCTACCTAAAAAATATGCTCATGCACATATTATAGGCTCAATGAAGAAATCAGGATGAAGGTCTGTATTACTGACTTCTACAGTAGATTAGACCATAATGATCCCTGCTGTCCTCAAAATTGGAAATAAAAACAACAAAACCACCACACCACAGAAACAAGATACAAACAAATAAGATTATCACCAAAACCACATACACACCTGATTCATTTTCCCATTCTGTAGTTCTATTTAAGAGTTTAATCGGCTGAGGAAGGGGAATGAATATCATCTTTGTTATAATAAATCGAGTTTTCATCTCATAGAACTTTTAAAGCATTATCTGCAGCACTCAGACATGAAAAGAAAAGTGTCTAGCACACATGCCCTGACTGTATTAGATGTGCTTTCCAAGCCTAGATATAAGAGTTTAGTTCCCCTCTCGTTTCTCAGGTCAGAAAGGGCTACCAGCACTTCAAACAGTAGTGCATACTCTCAGCTGGGTAAGTTTTTCACTGTGGGGGGAAAGATAGTCCCAAAGGAAGCTCCTTTCTTCTATTTAAAGGAGAATTTTTGGCTGCTGAGGGAGGCAGAGCTGTGGGAGAAGGGTTTTAATGAACCCAAGCAGAAATTGTGTGAATTAGCAGCTGCATCACTGGATCAGGAGTCACGAGAGATGTTTTCTATTCCTGGCTTTTTGACCCGAGGCAGATCAGTTTTACCTAATAATTACTGCACTACACACTACAAGTAATTGGTAGCCGAAAAATCTTGTAATGCAATACTCACACAGTACTGTTAGTCATTTTAGGTTGCTTTCAGTTTAGTAGCAAATGAGACAGAAGATGTCTCAGCCCTTCTGGAAAGATAAAGTGGAAAGAGAAGGGAAAACCCAGGACCTGGTTTGCTGGGTGCCACACGTGCACAGTGTGGAGCAAAACATAAACAGGCAGACAGCAAGTGAGAAAAAAATCCAAGCAAGATTGCTCTAGACATACTGGCCAAGAAAGGAATAACATCCAGATCATCCTGTTTTCAGGCATTTCCACTTTCACTGGGCTAGGAAGCCTTCCTTACCTGGTGCTGTTCCTGTAGCATCACAACTGATGCCCAAGGTTGTTCACTTTCTGTTTAATCCTTTATAAGGACAAATGACAAGCAGAAACTACCATTGCCTCCTACTTGGTCTTTTTGAAAGAGGTGCCTCTTTAAGACCAGTTCAAAGCAACACAAAATAGCCAATCACCAGTACTGCAGAAGAAAGTGGAAGAGCGACACTTTTCTAAAATAAAGAATAAAAATAACATAGAAATCATCAAGTATTTTAACACACAAGCCCAATAAGTAAAGTCACAAAATTGTCTAGGACTTTGCTGATCACGGTTTCAAGCATATTTAAGGAAGCCAGTGAAATATAAAAAATTGTACACGCAACAGGTCATATGTTGGCTTCTGAAAGTGACATAGATGGCTTAAATTTTGGAAGGGGAAGAGGATTATTAATCCTCCAAATAATTACAAGACTATAAATCACTTTGCTATACATTACAAAACAGAGACTAGATCCCAAAGCCTAATACAATTTAGAAAGGCATTCTACATCCTCTTCCCTTCTGGTTTTGCAGAATCTTTCCCCAGCCCATATTAATCCTGACAACCTGTCTCTTCACATCAGCTTCAAGCTGCCTTTACACTGTCAGTGCACCCTGGGTAAGAGATTTCTGTTCTCAGCCTGCACCTTAACCAGTAAAATTTCTAGTTATACTGTCAATATTTTCCCTGAGTCAGGTCAATATTTGATCTCTTGGCTTTCTTCATAAGTGAAATTAATACTGCAGCAAGAAAAAGCCCTCTGAGTTTTATCAGTTTTGAAACATAAGCTCAGAAAGAAAACCTCGGGTGTCTTCTGAAAATGGAAGGAAAATATCCCAGCTATGAACTTTAGACAATGACTAATTTTTAGTAATACCTTTACTTACAAATAAAAAAAAAATTGTATTTAATATTTCTCAGAAAGCTACCCCTAACTATTAGGATACATTAATCTAATTTGCTGCAAATGAAAAAATGACACTATTTGTGCTTTCTTTCCCCTTTCTACATAAATTTGCATAGCTAAAGAATTCAATTACCAAAACATTTGTTACAGCATAAATTCTTGATCAAAAGAATTACCCAAAGCCAGCATCCCATGTTGTACCTGGCATCTAGCTGCATTAACAGGGGTTTACCACAGTTCTTGTGTGCGGTTTGTGCCGAGTTTGCCGCAGTGAAAATAAAAATGTAAAACCAAAAAGCATTTTTCAACTGCAATCTTCCTATGCAGAAAAAGGTGAAATGTCCTGCTGTGGTGTAACAGAGCCATGCAGCACACCCTCAGTGGACAGGAATGGTCTCAGACAGCGATGAACTATGACTTGACAAGCACAGCTCAAAGCTGGGCGCCTCGGGGCTGTGACAGCACACACACTCAGAACAGGTTAGTCTGTGCACCTTAAGATCAAAGGCAAAAACCTTGTGGTGTGAAGCCCCCTTCTCTAGAAACACGTCATCAACTTTAACACCTACAAAACATTAACTTTAATCCAGCAGCACGAGGAGAATACCCTTGTAAAAGGCTTTTCAGCTCCAGCCTAGTAATATCTGATTGCTCAGCTAAATGCAAAACCAAATTTTTTATACCATTCAGGAACAATTACACCTATAATGTATTTGAACTGTAAATTTTTAGAAATCTCATTTAGTTGGCAGTATAAGCAAAATCTTTTTTTCCATTCCTTTCACAATATTCATCACCAACACACAGCCATACTCCATACAAAATTATTGAAAAACTGGGAGAACAAAGAATGTTTAGAAGAGATACATTTTATTTCTGCAATCAAGTAGCATTATAATGGAGTTTCTAAAGACTGAAATATTGCAATTATTTTATTTGTGCAAATGAACATAAAGTATTTTACACTTTTCCTATCTTTCCACAAACTTTGTTGGAAGAAATCAGTCTTGGCTTTTCCAACGAGCCAGAAAGGTTAAACCCTCTGTCTCAATAAGAAAAGAAGCACATTAAGAAGATGCTAGAACTGATGGATCATGTGTGCTTTTTACTATCTTCAGTGTAACCACCAACATGTTTTAGACAATGGAAGTTCTCCAGTCCTATATTACTTTAGTAGTATTTGCAAGAATTATGTAAATCTCTACCACTTCTCCAGTAACATGATAAAAATAAACCATAATCATTAAACACATAGCTTCCTGGTACAGAGACTGTAGCCACTGAGAGCAAACATCACAAGGTGGAAACCAGCAGAGCCCTACAACCAAGGGCTTGCTTGCCTGTGGCATAAGCCAGGCTCAGCTGCCCTCCCTGCCTTTGGCCATTCTTCACACCTACCATGTTATTTCATACCATGAGATTCCTTCCCAGAGCACAGAACAAGAAGTTGCCCCCTTTAATCCAGCTGACCAGGGACACACTTCAGCAGGCAGATACTCTGGTTTCATGCTTCACAAGTAAGCAGAACAAAGAACAGCAATAAGCTTAATGTGTGAAGTTACACATCAGGGAGTAAAAACTGGCTCATCCATCCCACAGTAAGAAACCAGCCTGTCTTCTCTTGATACCTTGAAGGTTGGATCACAAGACCAGGAAGTCGGAGCCACAAAAAGACCCAGAACAGTCTGTCTGTTACAGGGGAGAGCTCCAACCCTGCTGAGGGCTGGTGCAGTTGACTTCTCTTGGTGGTTTAATAACACTCCACATGTAGCAGTGTCCAAGGACCTCCGGGAATCCTGGGACATGAGAGAAGGAAGATTCACATAACAGCACTACCTGGGGAAAAAAGTAGCCTGCTTAAGTGTGTACAAACCTGATTTCCTTCCTGATGTCCTGTCCTTTCCTCCCTCCAATAAGGCACCGCTTTATTACGTTACTTGGCAAAGAGCGGCTTGTTCAATACAAGAGTAATTAGCTTAAGTTCTTCTGTGTGGGAGCTTAAACCAGCATTTGTAAGTGACCTCCAATGGGTCCTTGTTGCTGTGAACAGCATCCTGACAGGAGGTTGAAGGTTCAGAGCAGCAACAGGCAAACTAATGCTGCTTACCTATGTGTATACAGCCAGCGACCAGACAGCCTACTGCTCCCAGTTGCAGGGTGGGTAGCAGGGAAACAGACCTTTGGGACTTCAGCTACCAATTCAAGGAAAAAAATAAGTTAACTATACCAACAAAACTTCCCCCCTTTCTTAACACAGAAGGGAGAAAGAGAACACACTTGCTTTGACATAGCACTCCTCTCTGTCCTCAGATCAAGAAAACAGTCTGAGATCACAGTAAGACTGTAGCAACTACTGAACAACTGCACTGAAAAATACAGGTCCTTTGCCTCTTGGGGCCCTTTTCTTGTGCTTCCAACAGAAGACTTCATAACAGAAGAGGATATTCAATATCTTAATTTCTTTTCATTAATGAAATACTGCTAAGAGTAAACACCTTTTAGCAGAAATTATGTATTATCACCAGCATGACTGAATATCATAGACAATGCTTAATACTGTGTCCTACAGCAAACCATGGATTTTAGCTATATCACATCTATTTGTGCTAACACTTGTAATGGAGATAATTTAGGAAGAGGATTTAAAACAGTTTGCACAAAAATCTCGCAGAAAAAGAGTCCCCAGGCAAGCCCAGATGCTTAACCAGAGCTTTGCTCAAAAGCCAGAGAGCAGAACAGGAGTCCACTGAAAACTGGAACACATGGAATCAAACTGCTTCAATGTCAAAATTAAAAAGCTGCAACAGGGGTCTCGCAGGGTGTTGGGGTTAAAAAGTAGTTTATAACAGACATCAGTTTAAAAAAAATATTTTAGCAAACCTTCATTGTCCAGCTAAATACAAACAGTTCCTTACACAGGGATAGCACATAGCATGACTGGGCTCAGCAATGTCAACCTACTCGATCAAAACCCCTCACTGAAGCCAGAGCCGTTTCTCAAAGTATTTAACAAAAGATACTTCCACTCTGCTAGGCAGGTGGCTCACTCCAGAGTCCCTGGCTTAGCTCTGTTCTCACACTTCTTAACCCACACAGGAGTTGAGTCTCCAGGCCAGCCATTCCTCTGCAAATGCCATTTCCCAGAGGCAACAGATGAACATACGCTGGCCTGTTTCCACCTCAGATTTATTACACTCTAAGGACAATAAATCTTACTATCTAAGAAAAATAAACCAATTTAAACATATTACAAATGCACAGTTTAATAACTTATTTTTATAAGTTAGTCAAAGTATCAAGGTTTTTTTCTTGGTTAAGTTTTTTTTTCCTGTTTTCACTCCAGTGAATCTCCAGTGGTTTGACTAATAGGAAGTCAGAGAAGACGGTACAAGTTAGTTTAAAAAGTACCTCCTTCTTCCTGACATAAGAGCTCTAGTAAGGCAAAGTATTTCCTGGATATAAGAGAAAAAAAAAACAAACAGTATTATTATTATTATGTACCAAGACAAAAGAATTCCATTTGCCTGTTATTTACTATTTATTCCAAATTTTCATGGACTTGGACACACAGCAACATGGGTACTTATGGAAAAACAAATATACAAATATAAGCCACAACATTTCCTTTATACTTTATGTACCACATCAGGCATCATTCCTGCCCCAACATTTAGACAAGTAGCACCAGCCACCCTGTGCTCTTGCTCAGAAATCACCAGTTTTGGTGTGACATCAAACAGATAAAGAAGAGAGCAGAAAAAAAAAACAAATATAGAAGGTCTGTCTGCTCGTTCTGACAGCTCCAGGTCTGCCAAGTCACCTCCTCACCTTTCCCATCTCTGAGAACAGTTACTGCTCTGCAGCCATATTTCTAGATTTTCCTCCTAACAAGCATGCCTTTGCTATTCATTCACATAAGGCAAATGCAGCAACTCCTGCACCAGAAATGGCTTCAGAGCTGCATCACATTTGTGAAACAGAAAAAAAAAAAGAAATACTCATCCTTGACTCTTACAATATATCTTACACTGTGTTAGAACAAACCAAGAGGCTTGGGGGGAGCTAGGGGGGTGGTGGGCCGGGTGAGAGGGTGTGTCCTTCAGTTTGTACAATTTATTTTATCCAGTACATAGAGTTTCCTACAGTTGTAGCACCATATTCTGCAGAAGGAAATGCAGTACAAGTATTCTTAACCTCCAAGGAAGCTGAGGTTAAAGAGCCCTCTACTGAAGGTTGTGTTTTCTCACAAGTTTGCCACATTTCAAAACTTCCATTTCTCCTCCGTGTGTCTCAGAACAGTTGCACTGATTACTTGAGCAATAACAGCATAACCTCCCTCCATATCCAACACTGTCAAACAGTCATGTTACTGGAGATGTTCACTGTGTTTATTTAAAATGCTTTCTTGTTCTGCTGATAACAACAGTGTTTGCTAAGCCTGAACTTTTAATTGCCCAGTATAATCAGAGAACAGTCTTCAAGGCCTGTATTTAGCTAAGCTTACAAATTTGCATGTACCTAGGTGTTCTGCAGGTAAAGGAGGAGAATATGCAGTTCTTCCTCCAAAACTTCCACACAATTTTTAATCACTTTACTTGGGAGTAAAAACCATTATGGAGTAGACAGAAGAGTGTTGGTGGTTCCAAAATTTACAGAATATCAATTAAGTAAAAAACTCAACATCAAAAGAGAAAGATATGATAAATGATAAAGTAAATTGCAGTAAATTTTCCACTGATGGCAACTGAAGCATAAAACACACAGTTATGTGACACAGAGAAGGTTAAGAGGACAAGAGAATGAATTGGGTGGACATGAAAAATTGAAGGAGTGACAAATTCGGAACTGATGTCAGGCCACATTTTAATTGCGGAACTGCATGCCAGACACTACCACAGAGCCGGGGTCATCCAGAGAACCATCAAAGGGCACTTGGGGGACAATGGGCAATGGGGTGCAGCAACTCTACATAAAATCTTACTAGTCTTTACTTACTTACTATAGCTGTGTTATATGGAATAGCTAGCATGAACTGTCATGCTCCTTCAAAACAATGAAAAAAGAAAAAAGAAAGTAATCATATCACTGAGGTTGTCAATCATAAACCAAAAAAAAAAAAAGCCAAACCAAAACTACAGGCATTCAAAATAAACTGCCCCTTTGGAGCTGAGGTCACCTTGTCAATATCAATCTTCTCATTTTGATGCACATTAGGAGTTATTGGAGTGTCCCCTTTCATCCTATGACTGTGAATTGACCTTACTGATACTACTGAACACAATATGGTCATTTAAGGATGTGGTAATTATTGGTAACTGCACTAACAAAGTTAGTAGCACACAGGGCATCATTGCTCTGGCTTGTATTGCCACCTGGCCTTTATTTTAAGGGATTTATTGTAATTTCATATGCCTTGACACAAACTCTATTCACATCAATCCCTTATTTACAGTTATTTTCACATGGGATTCCCATGACAACTTATAGTAAAAATAAGTATTTTTACGTGGAAAAAAAAAAGCCAACCAAACTGTTGCTTAAAACATTTGAATTAAGCCTATAAAAACTCATACTACACAAACACAAATAGCTTTAATCTTCCAACCTTATCGTAGCAGCATTTTACATTCTCGATCTTCTGTCAAAATGCAACAGAGGAACAACCGCAGCTGGATCAGAAGTGAGACCTCCTGCCACGTGTGTCACATCCTGTCACTACAGAGGTGACAACACTCCCCCACAACACCTCTGATGAGCAACAGCTCATCAGAAGCAAAACCCACCAAACTGCAGCTCCCTTTCTCCAGGACTGTAGTTCACTTCCAAAGTGAATCAAAAGGTAAAACTGCCTCCAAGACTCGAGACAGGGAAGGGCAGGTGCCTAAGATATGTACACGCTGCTTTTTGCACGACTCCTGAAGAGCTGCAGCCCCATCAGCCTGGGATGTGTCCTGGCTGGGAGTGCACAGCCAGCCCAGGCACACGCACCAAAGACAAGCCACGGTGCTTCCTCATGCAGCAGCTTCCTTCGGCCTGAAATTGCCTTCACTGATTTACTGACGAAGATATATAATGTGATCACTGAGGAGATGACTTTTTGTTAAAAGGAAAGAGAAATAATCAATAGTAGCTTGGGCTGGAAAGGGACCTTGGAATTGATTTGGAGATGACATGCTGGGCCTAGGCCCAAAGCAGAGATCCTGGCCAAGAAGAGTCTAATGCTTTTAGAGTTCATTTAAAGATGACCCCAAATTAAATTTCCAATTGTAGGGGCCTAAATCACTCCAGATTGTTTAGAAACACTGTTAAGAAAAAAAAAAAAATCCCAACACAAATACCCTTCTGAGGTTTTGGAGTTCAACTTAATAAATTTTTAATCAGACCTTGTATTTTATTCTGTGCTTGTTCACTTTTGTTGCTATAGATTGTCACATTCTGCTAACCCACAGGATCAATCAGGAGGAAAGTTTCCCTGACAGCTTGCAAACACTACTCTTTTCTTCACACTGTTTCTATTCAGTGCTACTCTGCCATAGATAGACCCACATTTTTAAAGTTGTTTATTTTCCCCTGAAATAGATACAAAATGTTGTAGCAAGACACAATACTCGACCTACTGAAAGTAAGCACCCAAAAACATCTCACCTTGTTTTGCCATATCACAAGCCAGACTTGAGAAGTTACCTGGCTTTAGAAATGGCTGTACATTCAGACTGCAGTAGTCCCATCATATCAGATTCATCTGCAGTGCAGTCTTACCTACAAACTGTGCCAGCAGCATTTGCTTCACAACTGTGAGAAAAGCGAGAATAAACCCCATGCTGATGACCCATCAAAAAGGTCACTGAATCTCACTGCACTGTGAAATGCCACTACAGACATCCAGTAAAAGATCCAGAGCACCAGAAATGCAGCAGTGACAGAAAACCTGTCATCTGCTACTCAGAGTATTTCAGTAGCTCCAGCAACCTGAGCAGTACCTTTGCGTAGTTCTCAAGGGTGATGGGGTAAACACTGAGGGAGGAAGAGGGGAAATAAAGGTGAAAAACATTTTTTCTTTCAAGTGAGTCATGCTCATTTTGACTGTTACTTCAGCTGTATCTTGACAAACAATTAATGCTAGATTTTCACACTACCACTCATTTGGCAGAAGATATCTAAGTCAATACAAAACACAGACTGGATTTCAAATTAGCAAGATCACCAATGAATTACATGACGAGAACGATAGCAAGCCTGTGCTGGCACCAGGCTTCAGCATACCACCTGGTATTCCAGATTGCACTGATCGCAGCCTGTGCCGGTCCCCACCACCTGGTGCATTGCAAAATGCCTCTTCTGCAATACTGCAAGGCTTTCTGAGCAGCCCCCTTGGAGGGAGGGCCCTTCTGTTTCCAAGGTCACCCACATTTCCTAGAAACAGTCTTGCAGAAAGGCTGCTTGGCTGGATCAGACCCTTATTTGCAACTCAGCACTGTAAGAACTTCTACACCACTTTAGCCTGCTGACTGACCAGTGGTCCTGTCACTGCACTACAGCTCATGACCATAACTACTTTCTCATGCCCATTTTGCTCGCTGAAGGCAGCTGTATTCCTCCTTGACATGACCCATAGTGAGCACACATACTCCAAAACAATGTGCAGCCTTCTGCCCTAATCAGCTTCTCCCTGCTGCATGAACATCACTTCACACAGCAACTGATGCATTGAGTATCAATTTGCCACAAGAAGAGAGGATGGTCATTGTACCCTCACAGCTGAGCACATAAACAATCTTTATGGACCACCTCTGCTTTTCCCCTGTCAAACCAGTTTGCATAACAGCTCATCTCCATTTCCTGGTCACAACTGTGGCTAGACCATGAAGCAAAGCACGCCCAGACATGTCCAGAGCGCACTTTAGAGAGCCCTGCTGTTGCTGGGTTGAGAGCATCTTGTGCTGTATCATCTGACCGAGAAGCAGAACTTCTTCAATGTGATCAGACAAATTTCCTACTCCAGAAACCACCCAGGGAAAAATCTGTTGCTATATTTAGTGACAGATAATTTTGTAAGTCCAAACAATAATGAAATAATCAAGTGTAGAGCAGGAGAGGTCACATGCCTGATCTACAATGATGAGCAGAGGGAAATCATACCAGGGTTGAGACCAGATTCCCTACAGAAACCTCACTTTTAGCAGGAACAAATCACCACTATTGTTGCACACAGACATTGCTATCTATCTTCTTTAAAACTGACAGCAAAAAACTCCAGAGGCAAAAGGGCTGAAGAAAAATGGACAGAGGCTGCAAGCCTGAGCCTGGGCTTCTTGAGGGGTACTTACAGAGACACAGAATACAGTACCTGGTGCTCCAGCCCTCACCACCCCCAGGGACACAACAACCAGCTGGCCCCATACTAGAGCACAATGCTAAGCAAGCAGCACCATCTAGAAAAAACCAGCCCAGCCCATCCATCCTCTTGAACTGCACAGAGCAAGTAACAGAACTGATAGAAAAATTCATTCAAACAACAACATACTTGGCTTAGAAAGTCTTTTCCTTACATTAGCCAGTGGCTTTTAAGATTTCCAGCAACACAAAGGAATCAATAGTGCAACCGACCATTCCTACTTACCTAGTTCCATCACTGTCTTCCAAGTGCAATAACTTTCACAACTGTGTTCAACCTTTATATGGACCAACTTCAGCCACGTGACCCTGAGTAGCTTTGATGCTGAAACACCTGCAAAACAAGGTGTAGCAAATCAGTAATCACTCTCCTTAATCAGAAAAGCCTGTGTCTCATCTGTTAGGTCACAGAACTCTAGAACATTCCCTATATGGG
>VXAY01002611.1:1969267-2018580 GCA_013399855.1 Oxyruncus cristatus
AAAACCTGCCAAAATGAAGTTAAATCATTATTTTTTTTAAAATATCCCACATTTTAACTTACAGAATAAAGAAGATGTATGGAATTACTGTTTTGTGACTCAGCTACAATGTTCTAAATCCAGCACCAGGAACACTAAAGGACATTCTCACACCATTGCTCTGTTTCCCACCTGGGCAAAAGGAAGTAATTTATGATCTCTCTGCTATCAAAGTAGCTTAGAGGCTTCTTACACTTACATGAGTAAAATCCATTGAGACTCTTAGAGTGGAGGTAGAATAAAAATGCAAAATATATCAACTCTCCGTATTAGCTATGGCTGGAAGGAAAATAGGAGGTTCAGCAGACTAATTGCTTTATTAAGTACAGCAAATTATCCATTCCAAAAGGCAACTAGTAGCATGAGAATATCAGGTGTATGTTAGCGGACATTAGCAGAGTTGCAACGATTACCAACCATTATAGTGCCAGTTTAAGCTTTTAAGTTTACAGCAAATTATCCGTACCTTTCTAAAGCTTACCAACACCTCTCTCACTAGAAATTAAACCTTGAACTCCCAAATATTGACGTATCTGTCTTTTCATAGTAACAAACCTTAAATGAGATAAACTAATACTTTTCTGTAGTGGTTAGGAAAAAACCCACTGATTCAAATCATGCAAGAGTAGCTTCAAAGGCAAAAGACCACTTATCCTTGCCTCTCCTAATATATGCTTATTTGTTCCAGTGAGAACATTAACACTCAAGAGCAGCCAGGTCTGCTTCACCTGCTCCAGTTTAGCAGAGAGTTTGCTTTGGAGTCGCAGCTGAAAGCCCATTGCACAGGCTGCACTCGGCATGACACGGGGTGTGCTCCTGTGCAGTGTACACCGATACCTGTTCGGGACCCCCCACTCGTGTCAGTAAGGTGAAGGAGCAAGGAGGGATCTCAGAGAACGTTTTACAGGTTTGAATGGATTAAGTTACTTAATCCTGTGAAAGTCAAAGAGAAATTACTTCTGGGCTGGGAGAGCAAGAGACTGGGGTGCATTCTGCTTTACACAATTAGGCACAGTTAAATAAGGGCACTTTTCCCCAATGAGCCCTTTTACCCTTGAAAAAACAGGATGAATTGTGTCCAATATGTATTCCAGTTCACTTGTTGAGAAGATTAAAGTGGCATATTTTAGTTTTCCAGAAGTGAAAGGCTAGACCACTATCTTTCCCACTTGCAAAACCTCAGGGACTAACAGGCATCACTCCATCTGGGAGACAAAAATCTGCCCTTCCAGCTGACACCATAACCCAAGAGTATTGATCAAACATCCACCTCCCTTCCACATAATAGAATTTCCCGGTCAGCTAATTGTTTTTCCTTCTTTCATCTCCATAAATGAGGTCAATGGCAAGGGCAAAGAAGAGAGAATTAGCTCTAAGTGTTCTTGGCTTCAAAGCAAGAGGAGACAGAGTTTCAGATTTTGGAGAGTGCTCTACTGGGTTTATAAAGTACCATGGGACCTTCAAAATATCTGAATTTAGAATTGCTTCAGCTTAGGACAAGGCTTGCCTGCACTACCAAGGATTTGTGCTTTTCTGCATCTGCTGTTACAGTTTGGCAATGCCACTGGTAGGTCATTGATGGTCTTCATGCTGTCCCTCCAACAGTGACCAGGTCTCATCCACAGCTCCTAAAGCAGTTTGCAAAAGTGCATAAAGCTTCACAACAGATGTAGAGGTAGGCAAGCACCACAGTGCATGTCAGTGCCTCCTCCTCATTACCATCTGCCTGCAGTGACAGAGCTGAGCAGCACCTCCTGCCCTGCAGCCCTGCGTTAGGAGTGCAAGTGACGCAAAGCAGAGTCATGACAGTGAAGATTTGTGCATGCAGATGTACTCAAACATCAGACTTACAGAAAGGAAAACTGAACTAACAGCAAAACCAGTGGATGACAGAATTAAACCCTGACTCTTGGGAGAGAAGTAGGTCTTTTGGCTTTGGCTTCCAAAGCAGCCATGATTCTCTGAGGTCTGGCCATTAGCCCTCCTTGCTTTTTTCCCCCCAAAACATGAGCATTCCCTTTTGCAGTATAAAAACCCTACAGGATTCATTAATACCTCAGCAAAATAATATTTCATGGCATAGTTATCTCAGGAAGAATTAATAACAAGGATCAGAAATGATGGTCTGAAATAGGCAGCTGCAAGCTTCTGCTTCTATGGGTGGGGGAGCAATTAATTTGCTGCTGACCTCTTCACAGAGTTATTTCTCATATTTTGGGAACAGCTAGAAAGGAAAAGAAGTCCTACTGCTGCTATAAACAGCAAGAGAAAGTCCTTCAACAGAAAGATTTTAAAAAAAAAAACACCTCAGCAAGCATATTCTGTATTTTTTCCATCTCTGAGCCCCAGCCCTATTGGGCTAGCAGCCTGGATGTGTGGTAAAAGCCTCTGGCACGCTCAGGGATATTGCTTTACAGCACTCAGGTTATCACTGTTTCATAAATGTCCAAGTACACAACAAGGTGGCAAAGTCAGAGCAGGGCTGAGGCTTTGGGAAGTATCAGTACAGTTATGGCCTCACCAGACCTTCTTCCTGCCCGTCCACAAGACACTGGTACCAGTCACCACCTCTGCAGGGGAGGAGGGAGGAGGGCTCTCATCTATGTGGGCAATAGATGCAAACAGTTTTATGTTCTCCCAGTCAGGGCAAGGCAAAACTCAGTGGCCAGCTGTTTGCTATTCCTGCCTAAACACTGATGCTGAAAGTGTAGAAAACAGTTTTACATTCTGGAAAGGTGCCTTTTAAACCAAGCTCTGATTTTTGTGGGGTTTGCAGAGACCACCTCTCAAGAGACAAAAGAGACATAGCAGATGTTACTTGTCTCAAAACACACTGTCCTGAGGGACCAGCCCCCATTAACCAAAAGCTCCAACACAAGTAGGGTCAAGAGTAGCACAATGTCCAATATTTGTAAATGGAATTCTGCAATACAAATTATTTTTTTTTAAATCTTCCTGACACATCTACATATGTTTTCACCATATTTTTGTCAGAAAGGACACCTTATAGAATATAAAACTACCCAAAAACATGTGCAGTTCAACTTTGGGAGTAATTTTTGGAAGTCTGTTCCTTCCCAGATGTGAGCAAAGCTTATTATGCGTCTAGAATAGATACAGTCTAGACAGATGGAGCATCATGGGGGGAGAAGGGCTAGAGTCATGATCTGTTTGTTTCCTGAAGAGCCTTTTGTAATGAACTTTGTAAAAAGCCTTTTTGTAAATCCAAGTGAATTAAATTGCTTTATATAGTTCTGGGATAAACAACTTATTGACAATTAGATTTTTTAAAATTACTTAAACAATGAATGT
This sequence comes from Oxyruncus cristatus, assembly GCA_013399855.1. NCBI lineage: Eukaryota > Metazoa > Chordata > Aves > Passeriformes > Cotingidae > Oxyruncus > Oxyruncus cristatus. The sequence continues at coordinate 1,972,619 of VXAY01002611.1, forward strand.
TGGAAACAGATGAACAAGCAGGAAAATTTGGATGAAATAATTTTAAAATGCACACATTCCAGTAGGCTGGAAATTAATCCTCTTCCAAAAAAGTGATTTTCATTTAAATTATACAAGCAATCCTCTCAAAGTCAGAGTTTTATTATTTTCAGGAATAAAGATCTCAATCTTTCTTTTCAAGCTATGACCAGTGTCAGAACACAGAGTCATCTATCAAGATCCTCAATAATCCATCTTGTTCCTTGTGTTGATTACTGTCTGTAATGAACAATGTGCCCTAGAAACTACCACATGATGCAAAGACCTCTGAATCTTTAGCAGTCTGCAGTCTTCTAAAATTTGCAGCCTCTCTTGATAATTTTTGAAGGAGCATACAGCACTAAAAAGACAAGCTGAAAACTTGAGCATAAAAGAAAATTCCTATAACATAGTTTTGTTTTTCTTTGGCATTGTTCTTCTCATGAGGAAACAAGACAAATATTTGTTCAGACAATTCAAAATGAAAACCTACTGTAAATATGTAATTTGTGTTTGAGTTAAATTTTGAGTTAGCCAGTCTTTACCTAGTTTTGCTTACATTCAGGCTATGATCTTTTCCTGTTTTAAAAAACCTCAGGAACTCCTTCACAGATATTATCCACAGATAATTTAAAATGAGGCGTAAATGGCAACCTGTTTATACCACAGGAGGTGAAATTAGTAAACAAATAATACTGTAAACAATTCAACTAGCTTTTAATATTTAATTTCTATGTAACATAGGTTTGTTTCATAGTTTCTATGAAACCTGTCATTAATAGTAAGTAAAAAATAATTACAATTGCATTCATCAAATGTGTGTTTCAGTGGTAACTGTACTAAGTTAGAGGGGCTACAGCCAGTTTAATGAGGTAGTAAAACAAAAAACTAGATCAAGAATTTTCCCTCTTTCTTGCCTCCACGAGTTTTTGCCAAAGCAGCTGACACACCAAGCTGTGCTACATGGCAAACTGGAGCAGAGAATTGATCCGAGTCAAAAGCACCTCCCCTGTGTTTTTTCCTTTAGACACTAACTAAAGTAAACTGGCAGCATTCACTTGGGATCACTATCCAAATGCCCACGTCCTTAGGCCATACTCTGAAACTCTGATTTTGCACTCTGGAAAACTGGCATTTAGCAACAGAAATTCAAAGCCAAAGAGCCAGTTGCTACAGACCGCATCGTCACACATGACCCATCTCAGGTTTGCTGCCAAATTATCTTGCTGCCCAGTAAGTTTTCAACACAAGAGTCTTCGAGTGTAGGAATTTAGGAACGTCCAAAAGAGGAAAACATAACCCAGTGGGAAGAAAAAAAAAAATAAAAATTGAAGACAAAACAAATCCAATTATACCCAGCAACACCTTGGGGGAAAAGAAATGAATGAAAGAAAAAGTTGAGTATAGTTCTTTATCTGATTTTATACAGTCTGCATAGAAATGCAGAAATCATCCCCTACAATATAAGCAACCCGACATTTTTAGTACTGTATAGAAGCAAATTTTTTTTTTTTTTACTAAAGAGAGTTCATTTTCATCTATTTCCTCTATTTCCTCCATTCAGGCAACTGCTTAATACATTGATCTTCCATGCATTTCCATTTTCTCCACCAATACATTTCTTATAATTGGAATGAGCTGCTCTATTAAGCTTCTTAATAGATTCTATGTTCTCAAAACCCAATAACTTCAGGACAATACATTAAAATAGACAACAAATTAAGCTTGGTGTTTGTGAATTTGAGACCCCATCAAGAGTGACCTTTAAAGTTACAGCAAGGACACTGTTTAAAATTGCTTGCAGAGAAACCCATATCTAATGTCTAATTGCATTAGTTTGTGCCAATGCTACAACACCCTGAGAGTCTTTGCAGTTTGTTGGTGACCAGGAACAAATTGCAGTCCTGATGTGAAGTGGCAATGGACGTGTGCCGATGTCAATGGAGTCACTTAGAGCTGTGGGTCCACAGTGGCTGTGGAAAAAACAGGACCTCTGTATTTCCCTGCATCACCTGGCACAGACACAGCCGGGTCTGAGCGATGAAGTCTGGCCTTAGATTTGTATAAGCAAGCAACACTGAGCATTACACACAGCACAAAAGTATTTTGATAGTCTAACATATTTATTGTAATTATATCAATTGAATCCAATAGCTATGACACAATATCACATTAACTTAGTTTGAAATACAATGTGAATAGAGTTTTTATTTGCAAAATATTACAAAGATGTAATTCCATTTAAAAATAGCAAAGAGTGTAAAATATTTCTCTCAAAGCTGGTTAGCCCTGGTATGATTCTGCCTCCTCCCACAGCTATACAGTTACCTTCACATGTATTTTATATTACTTCTTAAGTCAGTCAGAGAGTTTTCTGCCACAGCTGAAGAACAAGGTGACCTGACAAGGTGACCCAAACACATAATGAGCAACTGGAGCCAGGGTAGGGGGATGCCCAACAGACACACTGGAAACTGCTGGACTGTGCGTTTGACAGACCACCACCCACACCACAACCCAGCCTCTAGGACAGGGCAGAGACTGCTCCAGTATATGTATCGCCAATTCCAGCTTCAAATCATACTGAAGCAGCACTGAGCTAGGAGGAATGAGGTCTAATCCTGGTAAAGTGAATCTGGGTAGTTAGCCCAAAAAGGAAAACACTCTTCATCTAGTTTTATGCTCCCTAGTAAAGGTTTTATTTAAAAGCCAGCACTCGGTTGCCCTTCACCTGGCATTAGCCTTTGCTAATGACTTGCACAGATAGCTCTGAGGGCAACATAAGCAACTCAACTGCCCTCTTGGCTGCCCATCAACCCCTCACATCTCTCTATCTTTTTAATTCTAATGCCTGTTTCTTTGCAATTTCAGTTTCTATTCCAAGTTACACATTTCTGCAGCCTTATAGGGTGAACTGTTGCTGTTGAAATCCCCTTGCTCATGGACAATTAGTCAGCATATTATTGTAGGTGAAATACTTTGGCATACAGTTCATTTTATATTACCCCATATGGATTACCTGTGTGGTACTTTCTACCAGCAGATTACTTTTTTTTTTTTTAACTTGAACATGGAAATCACTGTACAAAAGACTTTGCTTTTGTTACAGATTTTCATGTTTGCCTCAGGCTTAATCACAAACACAACTGCTAATTATTTGCACCTCCCGCAGCGCTGATGAGGTTTATCCAAGATAAGAACAGTTCAGCCCCTTTTTTCACCACCTGCCAGTGCAGGACTATTGCCAGCAATTCTCTCCAATAATCCAGGCTGGTTTAGCAGCTGAGGAGGAGCAGTAAATATTGTTCCTGTTTTCCCAGCCAGTTTTACTTGGAGGCTGTGGTGAGGGATAGGGGACATGGGGCAGGCACTGACCTCCCCTCTGCTCAAGGCCCAGTGGCACAAAAATTGTTGTCCACCCATGGACAGGGTGCAGGCACTGGGGGTTGGAGTAGCTTTGGGTGTTCCTTAGGCAGTGCAAGGCCCTCACTCTCCCCAGAACAACCCTCCCAGCTGTGGGTCAGGGGGGTGTTGAGTGCTCAGCCCAGCATGGCCCCCTCAGCACTAAGAACTGCCCTTCCTGGTCCTGGGGGGCAGAGCTGCAATAGTCCATGCTGAAAGCAGGCCAACAGCACAGGCACCTTCCCTGCAGTGCTGTACATCCCTGAACCAGGAGCAGTCAGCAGATACAGGGGCCCTGGTCAGAGCTCCCCATCCCACCGATGGGAAATCACAAAATTTTCTCTCCAACTGAAGAAGGTTACCTAAGCAGTACAAAATCTCAAAAATTAGTATCATCCAGAACAAGTATCTTGTAGAGTCTTTGCAGGTGAAGCATTTTCACACTTGCTTTGCTGAGTGGTTCTCTCCACAATGAAAACAAGACTGAAGTCCACCATCTCCCCAATTTTGTCTCTGGACAAACTAGATCTAAATTATTTTTCATTACATATATATAGCAAATGTGCAGTGGCAACTTCTCAGGCACTCATAAAAACTTGTCACATGTGAATACATGGAAGATGCGAATAGCAACTCAGGTGGAAGTTTGCTCACAACAGCATAAAAGTGGGATTAATAGCCAACACTTCTCTGATGGTTTAGATTAGATCTAGCCTAGCACAATATGACAGAAGAGGAAAGAACCCTGCAGAACAAAGTCATGGTGAACCGTCCTGTGGGGCAAAATGCCAACAGCTTTGTTGTAAATCTCTGAAGACAGCAGTTGTCTATTCAGCAGAGACTCTTCAATTATTCAAACATAAATCATGTTTTCATATTCACATGACCTCATCTGAATCTCACAGGGGAAAAAAAAATTACTGACAAATTAATTAGAGTCAGGCGTCAGCCTAATATCATATAGACAAAGTTGGATGCATTAGAATTGCAGTATCAGTACACAGAACATTATGAGATTAATTAAGAAAAACCCAAAATACTAAACAATCACAAAAAAGTCTACATACCCATTCAACCAAAAGCTTTTGTGTGAGGCAGCCTGATGCCACATGGGATCTTACATCTGAGATAGCACATATTACTGCAGTGTAATAATAATGAATTTCAGCTTGATGACAAAGAGTAAACTCATTCAGGAAGGGGACCAAGAAATTACTGATGTTATCTGGCCCACTGCCTGTTCGAGGATGAAGTATTAAAAATAGGTATATTACTGTAACTTCTTGATGCCACGTTATGGCATAAAAAAGATAAAATTCCTCTGCTCTTCCAATAGAATGACTGTTCAAAGCTTTCTGTCGTGCAAAGAAATACTTGAACTCTCAGTTAACAGGACTGAAACCAACTACTGCCTCTTCTCTCCATCCATCTTAAGTCTAATACTGTGTCATCAAACCAAACTGGCTGGACACAGGAAGATGTTCCCAAAGGAAGCAAATTACTCTGTCTGTGCCTCCCCTACAGAAAATCACAGAGTAACTACACACATTTGGGAAAGGTCTGATACTGTTTGTCCAGAAAGCTGCAGTTATTGAGGGATCTAATGACAGTCTCAGTGTGCTAAAACTGGCCTAGTAACAGAAGATCTGGATGGAACACTTTTTAAAGATCTGTTGAATACCTAGTAAAAAGTGGAAAAAACTGAGATGTTTTCGTGCAGGACCTGATGATCTAAGCGCAGGAGTGAGCTACTCTGAGGGCATTTGCCAGCACATCAAAGATAGAGAATTTCCAAAACTCCCACCCAGTAACAGTTGATCTTCACACCTTTTAATAAAAGATTTGCCAAGGGCAAAATGGCTTAAACTACTGCCAAGACAGGAACATATTTGGAGACATTCTCCCACAGAAGTTCACTAGTATTAAGACAAAATACAAACAAGCAATATTCTGTAATTGACATTAAAATACTTTATTGGATAAACAGAATATGCAGTATGAATAGAAATATTCTGAAATACAAAGTCCTCCAGAATATTCACGTATAAAACCCACAATCCATACTTCTACATCTTATTTATACACATTGCCAAATGTATTCGAGAGTGTGAACAAGGTTGTATTTGCAGTTCTTTCTTGTCTTGAAAGCACCTCTAGTGTAGTCCAAGGCCTTTTTGTTTCTTCAACAGAAAATTGCACAGCTACCCTATTTCCTCATTTGGCCTGAAATCTGATGAAATTTTACATACTCTTCTCCCCTTTGCTAGATCCTTTCAAGCTTGACTTCTGCCTCTTTTTCTCCCTTTGTCCCAGTATGCGATAGACTTTTTTCTTAGCCTCCTTTTGCCTCTTGAATTTCTGTTCATCCTCCTTCTGCTTAACTTTGAGATATTCTTTAAGCTGTTCCCGATGTTTTACTTTGGCTTTCCTTATCTTGTAATTATTCACTGTACTCAAAGCACTGAGTAGGGCTGATATCTAAAATAGAAAATAGACAATCAATATACACACAGCTCAATTTGGTGAGTAAGACACAGTTTAACCTCAGCAGAGACACATATAATGAATCAGAGATTCAAGGCAAGTTCCTAATCATCTCTGCACCTGTTACCCAATTTCCAAAATGGTTTAATTATTTATCTTGTTAGAAAGTTAATCAGAGCTTTAATTTTTGTGAACTCTGATTTTGGTTAGATACCTTTTAAAAGGCTATGCCTAATTGCTACTGTAGAACACTTAAACTGCAGTTTGGATCTTCTTGCCTTTGCAAGCACTCTAATTCTCCATTTTCAAAGCAGAGTATTTGCTTCAAATCCTATCTGTGTTAATAATACATGGCAATGACAAGTCAAATAAAAAACTGCAGCTGCCAATTTGTGTCACCCATAATATGAGAGCACTAAATCCAAGTGAAATACCTTGCAAGTGCTGTGACAAGGACAAAAGTCATATTTAGGCTTCAGGTGACCAACCAGTCTAAAAAATAGACACCATCCACTCAGTGACAGTTCTGTGTGCCAAGCAGGAACAGAACAAATTGCAGGTGATAATTTTTCACGAGGAGCATATATGTCTTCCGCACTAGCAGTAGACTCAAGTGCCAAACAAAAGTTAGAAATGTTTGTAACAACACATTTACCCTTCATAAGTCCTTGTTTTAGAATAAGTGATAATTACCTTCTTTTCATGAGGCTCCCTGATAACAGCTGGTCTCCACTGGTCTTTTGGAGTCTTGCCTTTCTTCTCAAGATTCTTAGACTTGTTCTTAAAAGGCAGTGCCTTCTGCAGTGCTTTAGGAATGTGAAGCTTATTGAAATGCCTCTTCTCCCTCACAATAGGCTAAAAGAATGAATATAGAACATATTTAGATATTTTAAAGATTCTTGATCTTTAAAAGCTTTTATTTTATATTCCATCTTTCAGGAAGAAAAAAAAACAGAGAACACCACAAACCAGAAAGAAACAGCACCCCTCAAAAACAAACAAACGAACCCAACAAACCACCAAAACAAACAAAACCCAAACCCCATTTTCCAACATCCTTGCACTGATCTGTGAATGGTATGTTCACCCCAATTACTATGGCAAAAGACTCAGCAAGCTTCTGGAGAAGACTTCTACCCTGCAGATCACTTCATAAACTTTCATTGATCCACAACAATCTGCTTTCCACTGTTTTATTCCCATCTCATGCCAGGACTGTGCCTTGTGGATAAAAATATGAAATCACATACGCATATGTATGAATATGTATTTACACTGCTCTCAGTCTGCACAGGTCTGAGACACAGTGCAAATGTGATTATTAGTTAAAAAACAAACAAAACAAAACAGACATATACCTTATAGAGAGAATCCTTGTTTTGTTTCAGTTTGATGCCTCGCTCATACCTCAGCTGGCCTGTTGTCTTCATTCCACTCCAAGTATCTTTCTCACCTGCTGGCTTCAGCAAGGATGTTACAGGGTTATAAAACGTTGGGATAGAAACAGGATACCAAGTCCTCACAAAGACAATATCTGAAAGAAAAGGAAATATTACTTGGCTCTAAAACAGCAGTTCATCACATCCACACAAAGATTGCCTGAACAGAGCACATGCTAGTATATGGTTTAGTACATATAACAAATGTTTTCAACTTTTGGTAAAAGCAATGCAACTACTTGTACACTTGGATTCTGCAAAACCCAGTAAAGGCATGAACAGCACATATTCCTGAAGAGCAGGCAGCTGAATACCATCCTATTCACTACTCATATTCAAAAACTAGTAACAGTTCATATATGTATATGTGCCTGTACAATTATTGACAAAAACCAATTTTCTTTTCCTCTGCCTATAAAAGAACTAATTTGCTTTTATTTTCCACTATCCATAATTTTGATGGGTTTAGGAAAAGAGGTCATATAAATCCGAATAAGCATGAACTCATATTCTGAACATCACTGTGATCCTCAGCAAACAGAGGAGATAACTATCCCCTGCATAATTTCCCCAAAAGATTACAGAAAGAAGTTAACTGCAGCTACAATGCCAGTATTTGGATTTCTCAGAAAAACATCCTTCTAGCACTTGTACCACTAATTTCAATTCATCATGTTCAAGCAGAAAGGCACATCATGCTGTGTAAAACACTAAACACTTGAAGATGTATGTCTTCAACTCAAACCTTTTCATCTGCATACTATATGACTTCTGATGTAACAGAAGGAAATCCAACATAAAATGCATTTCTTTTTAATTTCATTCTGCATCTCACTAGACATTTCATGTTCTCTGAATTCACATCTTAATTATCAGATTCCAGAATTGTGAAATGCGGCTTTCCAACTGTGAAGAAGGATGAAAGTCGTGTGATAACTTACATGGAAAGTGCAACTTACCACTCATCAGCAACTTGTCTTCAAATGTTGCTCTGAAAGCACCTACAGGAGTTCGGAGGGCTTTTTTGATCTGTCCTCGGATACCACTCACAGTACGGATCGCTGCTCCTTCAAATTTAGCCACTTCCAACTGAGAGTTAAACATCCCCTGAAAATGAGAATTACCCACTATCATTCAAGATGCTAAGTTTTTCTCTTCTCTTCTCTGTGACCTACGTAGGCCGCAAAAACTAAGTCCTACAAGCATATCTTATAAAGTAACAGGAACATAACACTGTCTGTAGACTGAGAGTGCTGATCATACCAAAAATATACCGAGCTGACTTCAAGGTAAGCTACTGAAAGTAAACTACTTAAGAGTCATATGTCACAGGCAAGGTTTCTATGCATTGAATAGACACCTAAAATTCTAAACCAGAACACATCTAGGAGAAGCTTTAATGTTCTTCTTTATAGTAACTTGCTGGAACACAGAATACCTTAAAAGCAAGCAAGCTGCCTGAAGTTGCTAGCTGTGAGACTCTAACGCAATACAGCTCTCCAAGGTTAGTGCTTTTTTCACAAATCACAAGGAAATCAAGAAAAAAATATCTCTATGCCTGGAGTGAATACTCGAGTGCTTCACTGTCGGGGTCACTGCTTAGTTACTTGCCCCAAATGAAGAATAACCTAACTTCTTCCTGAGCCTGAAAGCCCAAGGACAGCTGGAAGGTCAAAGAACAGTCATTTCTGCAACACTTCCTACCCACTTTTGTAACTGTAACTGAGAAGTCTTAAGCACTGCTAGAACTCATCTTTGATTCCAGAGCTGAAATTTAATGGGATCAAACTGCCTGAATGACGGCACGGACAGGTTCACATCCTCCAGAGGTATCTGCCGCTGTGGGAAGCTGATCAGTGGGTTTTAGGAACGAAGCAGGGGGTGAAAAGGAAAATAAAAAAAAAAAAAAATCACACTGAATGTGAACCAGGTGACTGTTGCAGAATTTTTGTTTGGTTCACAGTAATTCATATTGCTTGGCTAATGATCAGTATCTTTAGAGACCACATTGAAGGGAGCTCAAAAAAACACAAGCAGCTACTGAGATCCAGACCAGCATACAACAATAATGGAGAACTTCTGCCTTGGGAAAGACAATCCCAGTTTCTTTCCTTTCTAACATCAGTACATGTGCTTTTGCAGTATACATACCTACACACCTACCTTAATAAAACAAGTGTTCTTATAAATTTTGAACGGAAAACCAGTTAGCTTTAATTTCTTTACAATAGTTATGGATTTATCTAAATCAAGTACAACTCCTGTGGCAGCAATCCGGAAGTCAGGCTGAAACATACAGAGAGGAAAGGTATTGCTGAGTGTATATTTATCATAAAGTGAAAAACCCATTTAGAATCACAAAATTGTAAAATAGTTTGGAGTGGAAGGTCACCTAGACAATCTTTAAAAAGGTCACCTAGTCAAACACCTCTGCAATGAGCAGGGACATCTTCCACTAAATCAGGTTGATCAGAGCCCTTCCAATCTGACACTGAATGTTTCCAGGAACGGGGCATCCACCCCGAATGGGGCATTCTCTGTTGAACCTATTCCAGTGTTTAATCACCCTTGTTATAAAAATCTTCTTGCCTGGGTCTAGTATAAATCAACCCTCTTAGTTTAAAGCCATTCCCCCTTGTTCTCTCACAACAGACCCTGCTAAGAAGTTTACCCCCATCTTTCTTATAAGCACCCTTTAGGTACTGCAATGAGGTCTCCCCAGAGTCTTCTCTTCTTTATGATGAACAACCTCAATTCTCTCAGCCTGTCCACAGAGGAGAGGTACTCCATCCCTTCAGTCATCTTGGTGGCCACCCCTCTGGACCGGCTCCAACAAGTCCCTGTCTTTCCTGTGCTGACAACCCCAAAGCTGGATGCAGTGCTCCAGGTGGGGTCTCATGAGAGCACAACAGAAGGGGAAAATCACCCCCCTTGGCCTGTTGGTCACGCTGCTTTTGATGGGGCCCAGGATGCAGCTGGCCTTCTGGGGCTGCAAGTGCACATTTCTAGCTCATGTCCAGCTTTTCATCCACTAACACCCTCAAGTCCTTTTCGGCAGGGCTGCTCTCAATTCCTTCATCCCCCAGACTGTATGGACACTGGGAGTTGCACCAACTCAGGTGCAGGACCTTGCACTTGGCCTTGTTGAATCTTATGAGGTTCCCATAGGACCACTTCTCAAGCTCCCTCTGGATGGCATTCCATCCCTTTGGCATGTCAACTGTACCACTCAGCTTGGTGTTAGCTGCAAACTTGCTGAGGGTGCATTCAATCCCTCTGTCACTGATGAAGACATCAAACAATGCTGGTCCCAGTACAGGTCCCCGAGGGACACCATTTGTCACCAATGTACATCAGGAAACTGAGCTGCTGACCACTACCCTCCAGATACAGCCACTCAACCAACTCCTCATCAGCTAAACAGTCCATCCCTCAAATGACTATCTCTCCAGCCTAGAGAAAAGGATGTTGGGGGGGACCTGCACTCCATTTTTAACTGCGTTTAAGAGTTCAGAATTTCTAACCTTTACAGGAGTAAAGCAGCATGAAAAATGCAAATCGACTAGTAGAGACTAGCTGAGGTGCTGCTGACATAACATTCCTACCATTCACTAATGAGATTTTCAGAACTGCCATTCTAATTACTTTGGAAGCAATCTTAGAGTCCTTGTTATCTATCTCACTGTGTTCTCCTTATTAAACAGAACCTTACTCAGACAGAAAGTCTCAAAGGGGAAGTGCTTTATGCGCTGCTCTAAATCACTAGATTATGCTGTGGACACATGGTGAAAACAGCCTTTTAATACATGTAACATGATGGCTGTGCAATAGCACAAGGCATATTTTAGGAAGGAGATGGAAATCACCACTCTGATTACTGTCAAGCTCATTACAATGCCATGCAAAGCTTTCATTATACATTGCCTGCAAACATAAATCTACCTTTGAGTAAGATATATGCCACAAAGACTCTACCCGACAAATACTGCTTTAACACTATTTCAGTTGGTTTGGGCTTGAAGGGACCTTAAAGATCATCTAGTTTCTACACCTCTGCCATGGGCAGGAACACCTTCCATTAGATCAGGTTGCTCAGGGCCCCATCCAGCCTGGCCTTGAACACTTCCAGGGAAGGGGCAGCCACACCTTCTCTGGGCAACCTGTGCCAGTGTCTCAGCACCCTCAGACTAAATGATTTCTTCCTAAATTCTAATCCAAACCTACTCTCTCCCGGTTTGAGGCCATTACCCCTTGATCTATTGAGTACATGGTCTCTTAAGAAGTCCCTCACAAGCTTTATTCAGGTATCTACAGACATTTTCACAGGAGGCAGAGAAATCTCACTGAGGACAAACTTTTCCAACAGTATACCTGAAAAGCAAGTAGGTGTAAGTCCTTCCACAGAAAATAATAAAGCAATATTTCTTTCAGTGTAGCAGATGAAAATTGTTTAAAAAAACCCTCTCTGTACAGTGTCCCATGTTATCACAATACACCTTTCAAAGCTTGAGTCTACCTACTTTCTCAGTTCCTACAACTAGACTGCTTTACCACATGTAAACCTTCTTCCCCGAATCTATGTATTTTACCCAAATACCCAGTGAAAGCAGTAACCAACATGTTGTGATAAAAAACATACCGTTGTGCCACTGACAGACTGAACTGCCAAAAATCCTGTCCCCTGAGGAGTGATGGGCCCTAAAAGAAAATTAAATTAAAAAACTTCTGAAAAGCTTTATTACGCAACATTTAGTCCCTATTTAAAGTCAGAGAGCTTAGAAATACCTGTCAAATATTCTCAATAAATAAAACCAAAGAAAAGTTTAAAGCATTCAAAGTATTACTTACATACAAAGCCCCATGAGAGTTAAAGGAATGATCGACATGAAGTTACTCATGTAATGGCTGGGCCCATAATGTGAGCAAGTGTCCCTCTGCACACAGCCAACAATTCAAGATCCTCTTTGATATAACTTAGGAGAACACTCAGAATCTGATTAAAACCCAAATAATTCACAAATCATTCCAGTAATTCACAAATATTAGGCAACTGCCTATTTTCCCATACTATTTGGTGTCAGTTTATGTTCCACGAGGAAATTTAAAGACTTCGCATTCTGAAAGCTACTGGCTGTATTTCCTGATACATCCTGTAAGCTTGAGACATTTCCAGTGATTAAGTGGCACAGGACGGTAACTCCAGAATGCCCTCACCCCAGAAAGCCGCCCCACAATGCATGTGCTGGGGTGTGTACTTCAGGAGCCGGTGACGCCCATTGTGATCCTCAATGTAGAACATGGGGATCGTCTGGAAGCGCCTCCACCCTAATGAGAGGATTAAGGGATCACGTGTCTTCAGTATCTTCTTATACCATCGGTGCTTCTTCAGGCGCAACTAATTAGAAGAAAAGATGAATAATGCTATTACATGATAGCAACATGAATTCTGAGATTCAACCCTTCATTTTCAGCAATGACTGAAAGCAACTTCTATCCACACTACAATTTTTATTCAGCAAGCTTTCTATCTTCAAACATGCTCATTAACATTGGGCTGACGGGAAAGATTTATCAGTTTTTCACTCACTTTGAAGTCATGTTTGTATGCATATAAGGAATTATTGTATTAAGAAATGTATCTATAAATATCCCAGTAACTTTTCTATAGTCACTTATATATAGACCATGAAGCTCAGACTACAATTTATGTTTGCAACTTAGCAATCACAGTATGAGTCCTGAGACACCTCTGCAGATGAACATTAATCACAGTATCAGATCTTAGTCTGAGACACCTCTGCAGATTAACATTAAACAACAATAACCTTTTCCAGCTATCCAATTAAGCCTGTAAAAATCCAGTATCTGCTGCTATAGAGTTACAGTCTGTGCCAAAAGCAAATCCCCTATTTGAGAGACACAGATCAAAGTTTCTCTCAGAGTTTACTGTATTTTTAATAAACATAAAATAGTAACTCCAGACACTCTGAAGCACACCTGTCTTGATACAAAATGCACTCACGCCTTTGGCTACATACCTGTACATATCCGACATTTCCTTCACTGTTGCCTAAACCACCCAGGATAATAGGATAATGAGGGTCAAAATTCAGGACAAATTCACATGGCACATTCTCAATCTCTATTCGAACGTACATCCCGGGCCGGAAGCCCTCATACTGCACTCTGGTCTCATCATCTTGATCTTCAAATTCTGCTCGATTAAGCTACGTGACAAAGAGAAAGTCACCATGTGTTTCACAAAATTCCAGTATTAACAACTTGTTCATGAAGGGTCTGTTCTATTTAAAACATGCTAACATTTATATAAATCTTTTTGGGAAAGATCTGATACGTTTTGTGACTTTTTATTCGGAGCAAGATCTCTGCCACCATGGATTCCTTCCAATTTGAAATCCCAAGTGGGCCTGTTAGTCTACTTGAAAGACAGTACCCAAGAGAAGCAAATGACTGAGTGACTTCTGTTATACCTTTCATAACGATGACTTTGGGTTTTAAAAATACAGCTGCCAAAAGTACATTTTTTATTTAGGAGCCCAAGTACCTTCTAAATTTAATGTCCTCATCTTTAGGGTTGCTTTATGAGCAGGTTGGGCTCCTACCTTACTCAGCTTAAAAGTATTTCTGTGCACCCTCACACTGTGCATGGTCAAAAACTCTTCTGTACCATATGAATGTAGATATTGTGCAAATTTTTAAGACATCCCTGTGAACAACAAGGAAGCCTCACCCTTCTGTTCTAGCTCCTGATGCCCAGATACCAATAAGACACCATATTTAAGCAAAATAACTACTTATTTCCCTTTTCAAAGTATTGAGATACAGCACAGATCTGGTTCAAGTTTTTTCTTCTAGAAGCCTTTGCACATCCTCAGTTTTGAGATCCTTGCCCTTCCATCTCTCAGTAGAAGTATTGCTGATATGTATTTCTGTAACAGACCTCAAGTGAACAGCTGTAAATTGTCTTTTACTCTTCTAGTGAAATGTCCTTATTTATGCTTTCAGTGCTCTTAGTAAATCAGCATACCAGAGCTCATATGATCACTTATGACAGAGGCTAATGCAAGAAGGTAACAGTCCATTTAATGACTATTTAGGGCAAAATTTTGCCAGCAGAGAAGACGTTGAAGTTATTAGCAACAGAAGGCAATGTTCTTCCAAGTTAGTCAAAGAAAGAAGCTACTTTTAAGGTTGCAAGTTCTTATCTAAAAAAAGAAAGGCCTGGAACAACATCAACACCTCAAATTCTGGATACAGTTACACTGAAGACTTCTACACATACAGAGCAATAGTCATAATTATTTTTTCCTCAAAATAACTTATTTGTCCTCAAAATGACAGTTGGAAGAAAAAGACTGTCACACAGAACTTACTTATCCATTAATAATATTGCAAAAAATCACACTAAAAATAATACCAGGAAAACACATGGCACAAAGAAAGATTTTCAACTTCCTACACATAAAAGGATGGCTTTTCTTTTTTAGTTGCAAACTTTTAAAGTAGATGAAGTTTAGATGACACATCCTGGCTTATTCAGTGATTTAACTACTGCCCTCAGTTTAAATTAAGCTTTCAGTTGTTTGGCTTTTCTTTGCAGCTAACAGAATCAAAAAGTTCAAGCATAAAAAAAATCACTCGCAAGTATTTCTTTGTGTGTACTTTCTGAAGTAGCATCACACGTGTCTCCACGGAAAAAACCTTTGGAGGGCAAACTCTCTGGGGTATTTTTGAAGACATACAGCCAGATAAATTGTCAACTTAACACCTTGTACCTGTGCTTGTTTATGCATTTCTTCTTTAAGATCATCAAAGTAGGTGGCATCCCCTTCATCGTACTCTGCATCAAACATTGCTTTCAGTTTCCGTTTCTTGTCCATGCGCTCCTTTTTCTTTTCCTCCTCCTCCTCAGGTTCTGGTTTGGACATTTTTTCGTCTTCCTCCTCTTCACTTCCAGACTAAACAACAGTACATTATCCAACATGTAAAATGCTTCAGAGAAAACAACACATTCTGATCAACAGTTAAATATACATTATTAAGCAATACTTTTTCATAATGCAAATTATTAGACACTTGAAAAATATTTCCATTTGAGACAGAAATTAGTAAGCTATTCATACAAGGAGACGTCACTTCAGCAGTGACCAAAAGATCCCATGATCTAATGGCATCCCTTTTCACTGCAAAAAATTTTTAGACTTACCATCCATGTTAACATAAGGGAACAGACCCTAGAACTGACCTACCTCTTATTCTACAGTTAATATAAGCAGACATAATGCAAGAGAAAAAAAAAATAATTGTTGATAGCTTTGAGTAATACTGTACTGGAAGGCAGCACTCTAGAGGCCAGAGAGGAGGAAGTCTGTTCACAGACTTTGAAAACTGCCAAAATTACGCCATTACCCCTAATTTTACAATGAAATGCAAAGCCATCAAGTTGCTCAGTCCAAAAAAAAATTGATTTTTCAGTTTGTATTGTCACAGACAACTACAGCTCTGTTCTTGGAAGATATCCAAGCCACAGTATAAAATTGCTTCCACCAGCCTCCTTTATGCAGATAAGAAGAATGACTAGGAAATTGTGTCAAGTTCCCACAATTTTGTGTTTAAACAGAGTGCTATAATCTTCTTCATCAGATGAAATGACATAGTACAAACAGTTATGATTGGACTTGGTTTTAAAGTACTTCTCTCACGCCTCCGGATCCTCCAGCTCTTGATTAAGCCTGACACCTACTGTTAAATAAGTGAGGTGACTTCTCCTACATAATTAACTTTAAACAATGATTCAGACTCAGACTAGAAACTTACCATTCGAGATATTTATAAGTTCCAAAGTTGGTAATACTCATCTTTTCTTCCTTATTACCATTGATTTCTTTCCTACTGATTCTATGAAAACTGAATTTATTACATAGGATGCCTATCACTTGATCAGAAACTCATACACGTGTATAATGCTAAGGAACACAAAAATGCAGGTCAGACCTCATCTCCTTCAGCAGCACCCTTTCCTTTGTGCACAACACCGGTTTCAAGATCTTCAAAGTCTCCATACAGTTCTTCTGCAACAACAAGCACCCAAGACATCTGACTGTTAGTTAACCAGTCTGTTGTGCTGCTCCACACCATCTCTCATATTTTCAGTCTTGTGCATTTCTCAGTACTGTTCTGCAAATTAGTTTCAGTACAAATATTTTTTCTTCCCATCAACAGTTTTGTAAGTCTGTTCTGCCCTCTCTAGAGCTCCAGCTAAAAATTCTCAGCTGAACTCCAGTGCCTCCTTTTTCCTTTCAATACCTTTATGATTTAAAAAATGTAAATAAAGTTTAGATCATCCCAAAGGACCACAGAGCACATTAGTTAGCACTCTGATGACACAAGCACCAGCAGAGCAACTGAGCTCCCATTAAATTTAAAGAAAAAAATTAAATATAGCTGACAATTCTTAGGTTAAAAACAAATGCTTACATAAACCTGTCAAACCACAATTATGTTGCATGTAAGATACAGCCACATTATTAAAATTTTCTAAATATTTCCTAATTTAAAAAACAAAACAAAAAACCTACCTACACAACATCTGAAGATAGATCTCACTTTTCAGCCAAACATGAATGACAAGTTTGTCTTCCCATTAAAGAAAAATTTGTTTACTTCTACCATGACTATCCAAAAGAATAAAATATACATGGAGGATGAATAGCTGAACTCAGATACATACTTCAAACTTGGTATATCCAAGTGTTGACTAAGGACTCCATTTCATAATTGAAATTATATACTCTATTTTTCAGAAAGTAAATTTTCAGAATGTGGTACTTGCCTACTGTTTATACAGAGATTTACAGCAGTGTGCAATTACACTAGTATCCGTGTAATAATTTATATAATAGTCTGAAAGACGGTTGCAAGTATATCGCTAAGGCAAAATACTCTAGATACATAAATGAAAAGTCATACTTTTATTAAAAATCCTGTATACATGAATCAGTTTTAGAAGCCTTACACATACCATCTTCCTCCAACAGTTTTGCTGCATCTTTATCGTCTTCCCACTTTCCAGTAACAAAGCAGTCTCGAATACTGCTCATAACCTGCAAAATAATAGTGTCACTGCCTTGCACAGCTACAGCTTGTCATCAACTGAAACCTTCTCCAATACATTCCCCACTTTCCCATCAGAGATACCACCTGAGACAATCTGATATTCTCACATGCAGCTCCACATCAAGACACCATTACCAAAATTACACAGTGCCTCAGCAAAAGCAGGAATATGAAACCAGCTTAATTCTTTACACTAACAAGGTCTCTACCCTACACTGAATTTTCATTCAGGATTCCCCTGCTTTTTACTTTTTGGTAAATACACAGCAAACCATGATCCATCAAATATTCAAGAGAGTCAAGCATTTAATTGATTTATTGTAACTTTCCACTCCTGTAAGCACAGACCTTAGAATCTGTTACTTCTAATGACAGCAAATGGCAGAATATAAGACACTCTGGCCATAGCTGCGATAGGTCTGTTTCAATGACAACTCAGTAGTACTTTATGAGACACAGCCAGGACATAACCACCACAGGATATGCAGAAACAATTATCCAGTGCTATTACCTCTTCTAAATCCCAATCTTGCGGCTTTTCTATCAGAAATTTGGAGCAGTCAAGAGCGTTAGCCTTCTGTTTAGATTCTTTGTCTGGACGGCTGACACGAAATAAACCTCCAAGTTCATCGTCTGCATCCTCACTCTCAGGGTCCTCATCCTCTACAACTAAATCAAACATATAAGCAGTGATGGTTTCTCCCACAGCACATGCATTACATTATTTAACCACTTCTCTCTTATGTTTCACAATACCTGCAGTAGCTTGAGGAAATAAAAGATGCAAACTAAAAATAGTTTCAATTATAAAAGCCCAAAGAGAAAGGTACACTGATCCAGTTATTTGCATAATTGGAATCATCTGAAAAAAATATTGCCTAGTAAGTCAACACAGGATGTTTGTTCAATATCACAAATAGGAACAATACCAAAATTATCTATGAAGAGGAAGGACATTAAGCTTGTCTGTAAATCAAGAATCTGTCAGAAAATCTTCCCACTCCTGTACCAGGGAAGGTTTACAAAAGCCAAATTCTCATTGTGAGGTTTTGCATGATGAGGTTTGTACACTCATACAATGACAGGAAAATGACAGGAAAACTTGTGCATTAAACTGGACAAATTACATA
Source organism: Oxyruncus cristatus (assembly GCA_013399855.1). NCBI lineage: Eukaryota > Metazoa > Chordata > Aves > Passeriformes > Cotingidae > Oxyruncus > Oxyruncus cristatus. The sequence goes on from VXAY01002611.1 coordinate 1,991,229, forward strand.
AATAGTCATTTTCTCTTCCTTTTAAGCCAGCTAGCTATTTTTTTCCTTGGCATACACCTCATTAGCAACACGATAATACTAAGTCATGTCTAAGAGAATATTCCACAGTCACTGTGAGACAGACATTCCTGAAAACAGCCAACAAACAATATCGCTTTATGAAACACAATTACCACAATGGATTTGCACAGTGTCTACCAGATGATTATATAAATGACCAAACTTCAAATGTTTTGGGGAAATAACTGTATCAGAAAACATGAGTAACAACTGAGAAGTCTGGAAAATGAGCTCTAAATGGGTTTTATTGGAAAGTAAAAAACTGTCTTTATTTCCATTACGAGTATCTACACTTAAAAAGTCAATTAACTCTCCTCAAGCCTCACACCAAAAGACAGTGCTCAAATATTCAGACTTGAAAACTTGGTAACAGCTAAAAAGTAACCGTGTATGAAAACAAGTTTCCAAACAGATTTGTACCTGTTCCATACACAAGTTTACGAAGATTGGGGGTTGAACGTTGTTGTCTTAGAAAGGCCTCAGCTGCCTTCTGTGTAAGGTCCTCCTTCCACTTAAGTGCACCTGAAAAAAAAACAAGAATCAGGAGCTACAAAAAGCATTTAAATAAGGACATGACAAAAGGCTTAGGGAGTGTAGACACAACCCACAGTTTCTTTTTATCATACTCCATATAAACACAGAAACATAAATTGTGGCTAACAAGTTAGATCACTTATTTTTTATGACAAGTTCTAATTTTAGGAGAAAATTTTAAGAATTGATTAGCAATAGCAACAGATTTGATTATGTTTACGACAATACGCGTCTTCCTCACAGAATGGGTGAGACTGGAAGGGACTTCTGGAGGTCATCTTGTCCAGCCCCACTGCTCAAGCAGTGTCACCTACAGCAGGTTGCTCAGCACTACATCAGCATGTCTTTTGAGTATCTCCAAAGATGGAGATTCCACAACTCTCTGGGCAACCTGTTCCAGTGCTCAGTGAGTAGTTAATGCATTTTAATAACATTCCCCCAAGAATATTTTATTCTAGATGTAATAGAGCATCATAATTTGTTTTACACACACAGCTATAAAGACAAGTATATGCAAAATCAATGAAGCTTATAAAATGAATCACCAGTTTTAGAGGAAGGAAATCTCAGACGTGCACACTACATTACAGGTGAAAGGCTTACTAGCAGATAATCCCAGCTTTCCTAACTAGAAGTTTGCCACTTAACAACTATAAATATATATGAGAGCCAAGATTATATAGTATTTACTAACAACTAATTCCAACTGACCCAACTAAAAATTGACTGTAAAAATTGAACATTTATAGTCTACCTATTGTGTCAGCAGAAAGATCTATTTTTTCTTCATACTCCTCTTCCTCTCTCAGTAGGTTCTCCACATCATCATCCTCAACTTCTACAGCTTTAAGTTTAGTCTGTCTAACACTGTGAGCTTTCTTTGCTTGACTGTGCTGAAACCCATTACTATTTGACTCTTCAGCTTCTAATTCATCATGTGATCCTTCTTCACCATCACCCTCATCAAGGGAAGAGTTTTCAACCTCAGATTCTGATGCCTCTTCTGCTGTGCAGTTTCCCGAATCTGTAGTGAGCACCGCTTTTCTTTTCAGACTGTGATCTGAGGTTTGTGATTTCGTTTCTGTATGCCCACTATTTATATCATACTGCTTAGATTCAGCTCTTTTTTTTGCAGCCTCAAATTCACTATCTGAGCTTTCATCTTTGCAAGTCCTTTGTTCATCCTCCTCCTCCTCCTCCTCCTCTTCCTCATCATCATCTTCCTCTATCTCACTGTCTTCTGGGGAAGTTTTTCCTTCTTCAGAACTCATCTCAAGATCATCATCGCTGTCTGCAAATGCTGGCAGTTCATTCACAGCTTCTTCCTGGGGCACCTCTGTTTTCATACGTTTGGCTCTCCTAACCATCATCTCTTCCCTTAACAGCTCGCTCTCACTTTCTTCCTCAGCATCATTTTCATCATCACCGTCACTTCCATCCTCAGACATTGCTGCTTCTTCTTCTTCTTCTTCTTGGTCATCTTCCTCATCACTTACAGCATCATCATTTTCTTTCTCCTCTTCTTCAAATACAGCCTTCCGACGTACTCTTCCCGTCTTCAAATCAAGCTGTCGCTCTTCTTTTGGCATCACAAACCTGTTTTCCCAAAGATCACATTTGGAGTAAGATGGTAAAGTACAAGAAAATTTTAATGAAACAATATTTTTAAATAATTGTACAATTTTTTTTTTTTCCACACAAAGAGAGGTGATGGAGAACATTCAGAAAGGCAGTGGTGTTCTGTAAGTAAGAATGCCTCTTAATTCAAGAGTACACCCTGTGCTGTAGCCATAAATAATTCCAGGAAATTTCTTCTTTTTCCATGGAATGCATAGAGGTTATACAATTAATTTTACTGAAGATTATGACTAACATTCTCTAAAACTCTGAAGAAAAACAGAAATATATTACTTGGGCTATATCAGCAAGAAATTCTTGGAAGGCAGGACTATACTGCTTGCAAAACTTTCTAGTACCAATTATTTCTATCTCAAAATACACATGTAGCATATGAATAATCTCAGAAGAGGAAGAATTCGACAATATGCCATTCTACCAACTATGCTATATTGAGAATTTTTGCTAAACTAGAGCCTGAAATTAGAGATTCATTCACACTCAAACACTGCTCAGCATTCAAAACTTACTCTTGTCCTACATCTTCTGAACCTAAGGGTCTAGAGTCCATGAAGAGAGAGACCTTGCTTGATGCCATCTTAACATCAATGGCTGAATGTGTGGAGATGAGGCTCTGAACGAGTTCATGATTTGGTCTCACTTCCTCCTGGAAAGCCAAGATTTTTTACTTCTCAATTAAAATGAATAAAGAAATGTCTAACAAACAGCTATCAGTCTATCTGCCTACCCCAGTAGAAATACGCATATGCAAGAAAAGAATGCAGAGCATTTTAAATAAACATTTTCTCAGACTAGCAAGGTCTCCCTTCTCCGCCACACGTTTCAAGAATACATATGACACCAAACCAAGAAAAATTAAAGAGGGACTCCTTCACAGTATGCAACCACTACAGTAAATACAGCAAGAGCACATTATCACAGACCCAAAGGTATTTAACATTTAGCAGAATACAGGGAAAACAAGCTGAATTCAATTTCTTTGTAGGCAAGTGTTTCCCATCTCTCCCTTTGACCAGCCACATCCCATAAGTATTCTCCCACAATCACCATGCCCTGGGTGATAACACCCCAGTACCAGGAGTTTTCATACATCTTACGTCAATGTTTGGAAAGTTATTACACAAACTTCAGTACTTATTATTAACTGATCTTCCAAATGCTTTGCACAATAGCAGATAATTGAAAAATCCCTTCTCTGAAATCCTTGGAGCAGAAAAAAAGTAATCAGCCACTATGGATTGATAAGGATTGATTATTTTAAAGTTTATTTTTAAACACTTGTTTTGACTCTAAGGATAAAAACTACATTTTGCACAAGAATTCAAGTCACCACCAGCATTCTCTTACCTCTTCTTTTTCATGAGCATGGCTTCCACCAAGGTCAATATAAACAGCATCTTTATCATACACAATGCCCCCAACTCCTGAAAGAGGGGCATAGACAAGCTTCTCTTTCTCATTTAAAGAACGTTTCTTCTGCTGCTCAGGGAGAGCACAGGGGTCTGGTAGGAAACTCACATCACTCACAGTGAAGTCTCCAACACCTGGGGCGACAGACAAAGGAAGCAACAAGGTTTGCACCAAGTTTTAATTCTAAAATGTGTGCAATTCACCATGAAGAGATTAGGAAAAAAACCAAAAACCAACAAACCAAAACAAAAACATTGTGGCATTCAGTAATTTATCAATAGCAAGCTCTGTACCAAACATCCAATTCTTCTGCCTTACCACTGAACTTAACAGAAGCATACCTAAATTTGCCAGAATCCTGCCAAGCTTTGGGTTTGTTTGTTTCCTTGTTTCGTTTGCTTGTTTGAGAAAACCAGCAACTTTACTTTTCTGAGTAGGTCTGTAAATTATTTAATTATTTAATTATTATTTAAATATTTCTTAACTTAAACTTTTAAATCATTCACTTAAAACATTAAATTATTCAACGAGCATGAGAATTTCATTTTTCATTATTAGAGCATGTATGTTTTGCACTTCCAGGAACCTTTTAAATTGAAACACCTTTGAAAAACTTTAAACACTGTCAATATTGTATTTAACACTGCGACAAAACTGCACAATTAAAAGTAAAGCTAATTACAAGATTTATTTTCACAAAACCTTGTATTATGAAAAATAATTTCCAAGAGCAAAACATATACTTAGAAATGTGGAAAATCTATTTTACAACATACAGTTTAAAGATACAAATCATTTTATGTTATTATTCCTACATCAGTATAGAAAGAGTTTTAAGAATCTGATAAATTACCTGGCATATGAATTTGACTTTTGTTTTTCAGGTGTGCTCCTCTCAAGTACCCATAAAGTGATATCTTCCTGTCACATTTGGGATTGATTCGAACATCTTCTGGGTTTGTCAACTCTTCCATTCTACCCAACATTCAAAATGAAAGTTAAAATATCCAGCAATTACAACAGTAACTTTTGAAAAAAGATAATTTAAAAAAAGAGAACTGCAGCAACACTGCTGCCACTGCATACTCTGCAGACTCCAGTAAGGAAAATAGAATGATTCATAAGAAAAAAAACATGGAAAGAGATCTTCCAAAAACTTTCTAAAATTGTATTTTACAAGTTGTACGATCATGTTCAACAACATATTTCCAGATTTATTGACAGTTCACTAAACATTCACTGCTTTCTTAGCACATTTTAACTACTGTTTATATACTTTGCACACACAACCCTCCTCAAATTAATTGTCATTAGAGGGCAAACAGATGCATGTCACATTCCCTGCAGCCACATGGTATCTTCTTTTCCCTAATAACGGTAGTGAGCAACACAAAAGCTACCACAGAAAATGACTGTTTGCAGGCAGATGAAGGGGAAACTCCTTCCAACACTGCACAAGGGAGGCAACACAAACACATAGCCAAGGAAGAGAATGGGACACATATCCTGCCTGCAGATCAGCTGTAAACTGACCCAACAATCATAATACCTGTAACAGTTACACAGCCTAAAACAATGTTACTGAAAAGCCACAGAATTTTTTTGTGTTTTCCCTCTTTGCTTTGTGCATTTTGCAGGACTTTTTCATGACTTTTGCATGATCCTTATCCAAAAAGAATTAGAGCTTTGAAAGAGGCTCATTCTAGGCACCTGGGATTCTTGCGGGGGTTTAGTCATAATTGTAAGCATTCTGGTAATAAAACATGAAAGGTGAAGTAATGTCCCAAATAGGCACAGCCACCATCAATGATTAGTTTCATGTTCCAAAGAGGCTGCAAATCAAAAACGACACATGGAGATGGAGCAGAAGGGATATTCCACATACATTCAATATAATCATCAACAAGTAGGATTATTTTAATTTTTGTTTCAGAAATATTTACAATACACCAGATGCATTCACATGGTCTGTCACAAGTGAAAACTGAACGGCTAAAGCCAGTGAAGAAGGAGGCTTTCACTTCCCAAAGCCACCCAGGAAACACTAAACACCCATTCACCCACAGAGCTGAGGTCTAATATTACAGCTTTTTCAAACAGCAGGTGCTACCTGCACTGAGGTTGAAGAAGAGAGGGAAAGGCACACACCTGTCTGCGAGAACATATGGGTGAGATGTCTGCCAAGTAAGAGGTCGGAATTTCATAACCGAGATAAAACGCCCCAAGTTGTGAATTTCCTGCTTTTGATATTCTCCGTGAACCATCCCAGACAAATAAAACAACTTAGCACCCTAAACACATTAAGAAGGCATAAAAACGTTAAACATCTATTTAATACCTAATAAACTAAAAAAAAAAAAATAAAAAAAATAAAAAAAGATAATACAATTCTACTTTGTAAATCACAGTTGGAAATTGCAGACACAATCTGACACAACGCCAATATTGTTCACTTACAGTATTATTTAAAAGATGTAAGAACGTAATAAACCATTAGTATTGCCCTGCTTTTAATTTAGCTTCCACAAAGCAAAATACATGAAAAAATTAATGTTAAATATCATACCGGGTACACTTCAGTCCAGAATCTGTGCTTTAACTTCTTTTTAGTCTTCTTTAACTGTTTGTTGTTCTTGAATGTATCCAAGTGGGTAAGAACTCCCATAATTTTGGGAAAGCCATGTACCTGACAAATGTTCAGGAATTCAAATGTTTCCATCTCAAATCCAAAGCTGGCATCAATAAGCATTAGAACCTGAAAACACAACATACACATTCACTACAGAAATTCCATAGGGCCCACATGAGCTAATTTCGAAGACCACACATTTAAAGTCATAAGGTTCCGGGGAACCAAAATCTTGCAAAAGGTTTTGTATTTCATTTTGATATAACCTGAAAATCCACTTTGGCTTTTTAATTAAAGTATGGATCTTGACTGCTTTAGAAGTTAGTGGGGCTTAGGAAATCAAATCTCTTCTCCTAGTCAATCAAATCTCCTTTATATAGACTTGCTGATTGTCTCTGAAAAACCTATAGAAGAATAGGGCTGCTCTAAGAATGCAATAACATACAGTACTATAATAAGATCTTAAGAAGTGTTTGCTTGGTAAATTTAAAATATGCAAAATTGTGTATCTTCCAGTATTTTCAGGAACATCTAGAAAATTCACGGAATTTTTATATATGTATCTTGGATGCACCAATGCCCTTAAGGCCAAATCTTTTGGTAAAATGAGACAAACTCACTTCACACATTGCAATTACTGTTAGCTATCACTAAAATGCACTAACACAGGAAAACAGCAGCCAACAATCACACGAAGCAAAGTCATATCAGGATCTCAACAATAAAGAACTTAAAACACAGGGGAACTGATAACAGAGATCTTCAAGCAATTATATAATCTCAGTCCCCTAACAGTAAAGCCAAATAGATTCTCAGCATCACCATGTGCACACAGAATCTCAAACATCCGTCACATCTACTGACAGAAAAATTTTGCATTTTCATTAATGCATCTCCCTTACTCAGGTAGAAAACATGCAAGTAGAACAACATCTAGATTAGTGCACACATGTATTGAGATATTTATACAGTTAATACTTAGACAAGGATCCCAAACCCTAATTGGCTATAAATAATATACTCGAATCCACATGTAAAGTAAAATTCTATGGATCATGCACTGGATCCCCAATATCAGTTGATATAATCCCCTGACCCAAAAGTTGTAAGTAAATTACAATGGTGACCACACTGCACTGAAATCAGTTGTTTTGCCACACAATGACCTTTAAATATGGGGACATCAGAGTGCATAAAAAACCCCAAAAACAACTAGTAAACTAACAGATATTGCTTTAGACATTAGTTGAAAACTTCTTGACTAAAAATAATTTTCAGACTTATATGGTTTAACCAAATCCCTTAATGAAAAGTCACTGTATCACCTTGGCTTGTTATAAGATCTTCTATTAAAAGTTTAACAGTTGCATTAGCAATGAAGTTCAGTTGCATTTCCCTTCCTTCACATCCTCCCCATCACCACACACACTTTATTTTCCCCCACCCCCAGGATGAGGAAAGTCCTAGGGATTGTTCCAGAATATTAGGTTTGTCAACAAGCTTAAGTCCTATTCCTTTGAAACCAAAACCAGTTTTGTCTTTTATAGCAGTGGGTAGAGAAATCAAACACTGGTGCAGTCAAGTCAAAAGTAGTATTTTCAATAAAATTACAGCAGAAATCAAGTGGAAATATTAACTTACCAAATCAGCAACTTTAGCCAGGTCAATCATTGTGTTGATGTCACATCCACATTCAATAATAGTCAGCCTGCGTTTTTTACCTGAAAACAGAATTACGAATCAAAATCTGAAACAGAGGGAGCAAACCAATTAATATATTGTTTTCTTTTCAGGTCACAATACTGAAGGGTATCTGGAATTCAAAGGTTAAGATGAAGCCAGAGAAAAACAGTTCAAAAGGGAAAACAGAGCCCAGTAGAAAAGGAAAAATTGTGAAAGGTTTGAGGGGTGGAAGAAACTCGGAAAAAAGAAAGGTAGAAACAAAAAACAAAAAAAGAGAATTGGGATGCCAGAAGAATGAAAATCAAGCTTAGAGGCACAAGTCCCTCAAAGCCTAAATCTCACTCTTCCTCTACTGTCAGTAAGTATGCCTGATCACACATCCAAATGATTTTTTCAAAAGGACCAAAAATTATGAGAACATGAACACATCCTAGCTCTAAAAGCAAGACAAATAAGGAGCACAAAATAAGCATTTCCATTTCTTTGCTCTCACCTGAAACAATTGTAACAGGACCCCGGATTTCAACCAGCTTTTGCCTTGTGAAGTTCTTAATGAGACATTTTATCACAGTGCTCTTCCCAACCTTGGGAGGGCCGACTACAACCACCACCACTGGCGGTGGCTCCAAAGGAGTGCGATCAACCACAGGAATGTGATGTTTTTTAGTCTTCAAATCCTGAGTTCTGAGAGGAAATTTGAAATAAATAAATACAGGAACATAATAAACAGCAATATTTACTCTTTGAAAGCCTTCAGCATTTGCAAAAGCTTGGACACAAAGGTTCACCCTCAGCCCAGATACTGATATATATGTGAACTCCCATGGAGTCTAAGGAGCTGTACCTTTTTTTTTCCACTGATCAACACAGCTGTACCATGTAACACAGATGCAGAAAGCATCACACTTCTGACACAGGCATAGACTACAACACAACCTGGTGGAAGCTATGCAGACACACCAGTGAAAATCACACTCTAGAATGCTTTCCAGACAAAGCAATCCCAGCCAACACCTGTCTGTCCAGCCGACTCTGCATGCTCTATAACCAATTCCCACTTCCTACCGATGGAAGGTCCTGGCCATCCGCACAGCAGACTGCACTGTAAAGGCTTTGGGGTTTCTCTTCCGCGCATCCTCCTCATCTCCTATTCCCAGGTCGTTGAGATAACGCTTTCTTTTCTTCTCTGCCTTTGGCCCGCTGTGCTTCGCACGATGCTTCTTCTTCTCTTTTTCCTCCATCTCACTCTTACAACAGTTGTTTACAATCGATAAGACGCAGATTTCCTCTGTGCGGTTCTGGGCTCAGCTAACATAGGAAGAGCAGGCAGTGAGCACACAGAGCACACACACATAACACACCCGCGGGAGAAGAGCTCACCGTGCCAGCACTAGCTGACTAGCTCGGGAAAGGAGCTCGTTCTCGCACTGCGCGACCTCGAGAGAGAGTGCAGGGCAGTACCGGGGCCCTGCGCGCCGGGGCCGCGGGGCTCCGGGCAGGCCGCAGTGCCCCGGCGGGGCGGCGGGCGAGGGGCACGGCCCATACCCGCGGCACGGTGATACCGCGCACACCGCGGGCGGGAGAGGGTCCTCCTGCGGGGCCGCTGCCCACGAGGCGCCACCGAACACCCGCCCTGTGCAGTGCCGTCCCCCCTCCACACCGCTGTGCAGTGCCGTCTCCCCCACACCTCTGTCGGGTCAGCCCGGGCCAGGCCCGCTCCGGTCCCGCCGCCCGCTCCACGTGTGCTCCACCGACCGGGCCGGTCCAGAGCTCTCCCGGAAACAGCGGCTGCGCGCCGAGTTCCGGGCGCGGCGGCGGCTGCGGCGGAGCGCTATTGCCGGAGCACACGGTGTTCCAGGAAACCGGAAGCGGGAACGGGGAATCGCTCTCGGGAATAGGGAATCGGCCCCGGGAACAAGGACTCAGCCCCGGGAACCAGCCCCTATTCGCGTGTTTGTGAATAAATTACTTCCCCGGAAGCCCACGGTAGCTGCCCCGCGGGGCGGCCCCACAGCACCGAGGCGCGGGGTCCTCCTCCGCTGCCCCCCCGGTGTGAACCGGCTGGTGTGGCCCCAGCACTGAGTGTGAAAAAGATAAAAAAATGTGTCCTTGCCAAGGGCCGTGAAACGGCAAAGAGATCAGAGGGTAAAAGCCTATGAAGGGCCTATGAACTCGAATGCAGCCACAGAATCACAGAAACATCCAGGTTGGAAAAGAGCTCTGAGGTCATCGAGTCCAGCTTGTGATCGAACACTACCTTGGCAGCGACCAGGGCACTCGGTGCCATGTCCAGTCTGTCCTTAAACATGTATAAACGTGGATGGCATCCACCACCTCCCTGGGCAGTCCATGCCTGTGCCGTATCACCCCTTCTGCCAAGGAATTCTTCCTTATGTCCAACCTGAACCTCTCCTGGTGCAGCTTATATTCGCTCATCCTGTCACTAATGCACTCAGATGGGGGCTTTTTGCAGGCATTAAGCCCCCCACCCACAGGGACATGACCAGACATGCAGCACCCTAGGTAAGAAGTGGGTCATTGTTTTATCTCAGGTCTGTGCCCACGCCTGAAGGTGAGTCCCCCTGAAGAGAGTTACAGGTACAGCCCCTGCTTAATGAAGTGAAGAGCCTTCTTCTGTGGCGTGATTTGCCATAGGGCATGAACCAGCAAGGCACAAGGCTGCTAAAGATGTGTCCAGGTCATGAACAGCTCCTTCAGTGACGCTGGCCTGATCCTGCCTCCCAGGCAGATGGCTTCCAGTGAGGACTTGCTGCTGTCACACTGGTCCTGCTGCTGGAGGAGGTGGCTTAGAAGAAAGGAGTGTGATCTGCAGGATCCCACATCATGAGGAGGTAGGCCCAGGCTGACTGTAAACCACACTAGTGAATGTGGGTCCTCACTATCTCTTTTTGATAAGTTATAAGGAAGAAAACACAGTTTTCAATATTTAACATGCAAAATCCTCTCTTCTCATATAAACAGAAGTGGTTTTCAGGCAGAAGAGTAGTCCAATTCTGAACACACCTGGTTCCTGCCCCACCTCTTCCTCAGCATCACCTACTCCCGTGACAGCAGAGATGCTGTTGGCATGCAAGTCCAGGGGAAGTTACTGATACCATTGCAGTGAAAGTGCCTCCTACGTGTTGAATAAGCATATAATTTCTGTTCTGGCATTCTCTACCTCGCAGCAAGGAGAGAGTATATGGAAACATCACAAGAGTGTTGCATCCAACTGCTCTGCACAGATTTTTCTTCTTTGTGAAATGTATGCTGGGTGGGTGTGTTAAAAGCAACTTGTAACAACATAAAGAAAACCAGTAGTTTACAGAAGAGCTCTGCTCTGACCAGTAGGTAGCACTGTGATGGAAAATGATTTTTTTGTTGTTGTTGTACTTGCTCACAGGAAGTGTACAGAGTGTATTTGACTTCAGTGTTAGAAATGTGGGTTTGCTAACAAGGGAAGTTGAAGACCAGATGAAGGGGTTATAATGGAATACCCAGTATTATTAAAGCAGCCAGGATTGACACCTCAACAGCAAACAACTACCACAGCTGCCTCAGTGCAGCTTTGACAGAATAGGATGTCTACAGAGTGATGGGGGGAACAGCTGGATGTACTGCAGGGACCAGCCTCGAGACCTGTAACAGTGACCTTCCCATTCCTTGCCTGAGACCCCAAGAGATAAGAGGGTGCTGGTTACCATACACTGAGATCAGCAGGGAGGATACCATGGGAAGACCCTCTGCTACCTGCCAGGTGCCCACGGACTCCAGGGAGGAACCAAATCCCAACCTTGTTGGTCAGTGGTATGTATGACTCTTTCAGATGTCCTTTTTTCTCTTCCTCTTTAGCTCACTCTTTATGAAGTAAGGCTGTTTTGCTACACACTTTTGAGCACCACTTTCTTGTCTTTTTCATGGGTAAAATTACTCTTTTTCTGTCTGTGCCTTCTCATTAAGAGGGTCTTATGAGGGAGAGGGTATATGTAAATAACGAGATGAGTCTTAATGAAATTTTTTTTCAAAAAAAATTACTAAAGGAGTCATATATACAATCATATATACAAGCACCTCTTTATCCTTTGCCCCAAATACAACTTCTTGTGCTCAAAGTGCCTTGCAGCTATTGTCTGAAGCCATGGTTCTTTTGTGATACATGAGTGTGTCACATTCCTTCAGGTCAAGGCAGAAAAGTTACAGGCACAGCTAAAAACTACTGACAAAATTCAGACCTAATTTTCTGGACTTCTTGTATACACATCTCCATAGACAGCTTCTTCAGGGATATCAACTTTATTAATAAAATAATTGTCTGTGATTAAGTTTTATTTTCATTGTTTCTTTTGTTCTATAATCAAAGTAATTAAGTAAATAACATATGTATTAAGATCTAGTCATATTTATAAAAGAGCCACATTTTAAACACAAAAAAGGATTTGCTTGTAGAGTTTTCAGCACTGTAGGTCTGATACTACTTTAACATGTAACCATGGCAGTCTCCCGAGACATACATAAAGAACACTTCCATGATTACAGTGGTCTTCCAGACAGCCATGGATCTTGAGAATTCTAAAAACAGGCTCAATGTGCAAATGCAAAGATGAAATTAATTTTTTTTCTCTCCTCTGAGTGCAATTCTAGAAATTCATGAAGGTAGAAAACCTTCATTTGGCAAATAGAAAATTACCATTTGAAAACAACAAAAAAAGTGAAGACAACTTGCGAACAAATTATACAAAAGGAATCACAAAAATATTGCCCTTTAAAAGGCTACAAGTGTGGTCATTTTTAAATGAAAGCACTACACATTAAGTATCCAGGAAAAAACATCTGTGTTCTTTATCAGGAGCACACCTAAAATGCAAATACACCCACTGAGCTGTCCCCTGCCACCACCAATGCTGCTTTTCCCATGCTTGTCCCACTCTCATGTTAATGCTTTCTCCACTAAAAGCTATAAATAAGTCTGTTTTCCCCAGATTTCCTTAAGTTAATGTAAGTGAATTATGACCAGAATAGAAACAAAACTCAGTGCAGTAAGGCCACAAAAGCAACACCGTAGTCCCAATCCTCCTGGCAGAATTAATCCACCACAGTCTGAACACAGAAAAATCTTCAGTACTGCCATACTTGTGAAGATCAGTCTGTGCATGCAAGTTAACATGAGGCTGCTAATAACCAAACACGCAGGAATACTGCAAGCAGCTTGGTGACAGTTCCCCTGGTGGAATGGGACACATTTGGCAGGTTATTCTCCTGAAGCCCTTCCTAATGTGGCTTATCTTGCTTTCCCTTCCAGACAGGGCACAAAACTCAGAGCAAGCACTCCACACTTAGACCTGCAAAGCCTCCAGCCACTTAGGACAACACTGCCAACTGAACAAAAAAACACATTAATTTTTCATCAGGTAAGCATGCCAGTTTCATGTGTGACCCAAATGACAGGTTGAACTCTGGCCACCAAAAGCAAAAAGGAAACTTTTTTGCTCACCTTGCTCCACATTTTGCTCGTTCTCAAACAGTGCATCTAACCCTGTTCCCAAAACTTCATTTCTCATGCCCAGCCAATGACAGTCATAGCCATTTACTGTCTCCAGCAGCTGCTGCCCATATGATGAGGCTGGACTGGCAAGTGTCCCTTGATACCCCCCTTCATGTTTTGGAAGTACCAAAGGAGGACTAGAATTCCTAGCTGCAAGCAGAGGTGAACTGTGCCTCATCTGCTCCGGCTCAAGCTTAGGTTCCCCTTCACCATAACTGAAGCCCTTTGCGAAGGGAGAAGCGTTTGACTTGATATACGAATAGTTCTCAACACCCAGGCCCTGGTTAGCATTAATGTAGTTAAAGACAGGCCTCCTGTACACGTTCTCCTTAGCTGCCGGGTACTGGTGATCTTCTATATAAGTCTGGAAAACATCCGCATCTGAGTAGTAGCTTTCAGGAAAAGATTTCTTCAGGTGCGGATAGTCCTGTGCCTGCTGCACAGGGAGCGAGAACTGAGGGGGGCTCCCCATGCTTCCCACATCTAGTGGGACCCCTTTTCCCACGCAGTCCAAACCGAAGTGAGCTGGGGTCTGACCCAGGGCTCCAAAAGTGTTATCCAAGCTCCTGAAATGCACGTCGAGCCTTGAGTACGGCTGTCCCGAATAGGACGGCGGCTGCCCGCAGAAGCTCTGGCTCCCTCCTGGCAGGCCTGGCTGCGGGCACAGCAGGCTTCGCTCCGCCCCGGGACCCTGCAGCGCCCGTGGCCGCTCCTGGCCGCCGCACCGGGCCGGCTTTGCCTTTCCCGGCCTGGGGTAGGCGGCGGCTTCGCTCTTCTTGTGGTTCAGCTGCCGTGCTCTCCTGTTCTGGAACCATACCTGCGGGACCAGCAGAGACTCAGTGCCCGGGCCGCCGGGGAAGCCGCCCCGCTGCCCGCCCGCCCGTCCTGCCGGCCCGCCCCTCTCACCTGGATCCGGGACTCGGGGATGTCCGTGAGGTCGGCGAGCTGCTCCCGCAGGGCGATGCCGGGATACGGCTCCTTCTCGAAGGCGCGGACCAGCAGCTCCAGCTGTGCCTTGCTGAACGTGGTTCTCTTGCGCCGGCCTCCCTCTCGCCCCGCGCCGGGGCCTGCGGGGCGCGCCCGGGGCTCTCCTGCGGGGAGACAGCGGGGAGAGGCGGTCAGCGGGGCCGGGCGGCGGGTCTCTGCCCCGACGGCCTCGACACCGACACAGCCACCGACACAAACACAGTCACCAACACCGACACCACCAACACCGACACCAAGCCCACGCCCGCCCGCCCTGCGCGCCCCGGGGCGGCTCACCGGCGGGGCTGGCGGGGGTCAGGCTGGCGGGGGTCAGGCTGGCGAGCTCCAGGCTGGCGAGCTCCATGGGGCCGAGGTGTGCGGGCGGTGGGGCGCCTCTGCCCGCTCCGCGCCTTATGAGCCCTTCACCCCGGCCGTGAGCGACCCCCACCCGCCCAGCCCGGCCCCGCCAATGGGCCGGGACGGCCGGGGCTCCGAGGGTGACTCAGAGCTGTCTCCCACACCTCCATTGTCATCCCATCACCAAAATACACATAATAAGGACTCGCCCCATACAAGGAGCCAAAACGTCTCCCAGCGAAGCCCCCACTGCCACCACCAGCCCATCTACCTTTCTTTAATTCAAATGGAGAGTGGATAATTCAATGAAGGAATCTTTCACCTTTTCTTCAGCCCTCTAAGCGGGCTCCCCTTCTCTCTGCAGCACAGGCCCGGGGCTCTGCTGGAAACCCAGTACTCCTCCAGATACAGGGAGAGCACACTACCCCTCTCTCAACGGGAAACCATCCCAGCTCTTACTACACCCAGGTGACAAGTCCTTGTCTTCCTCACTTGGTTACCCTGCTCCTATTCCCATCCATGGGACATTTCTCATGGACTTAACTGCAGTAAATAAAATGCTGGTGGCTTTACTAGGCATTGCATTAACACCTGCTGTTCATAATAAAGGACAAAGCCCCCCCTCCAGCACACTCTGGGGTCACCCAGGGCAGATGGAGCAGGCTCCTTCCCAAGTGCATGCTGAAGAGCTCAGCACAAGGTTTTCCTTTCCTATGGCACCTTTTTTTTTCTCTCCAGACAGCTCTGCTCATCCAAGTCAGGTACAGAACTAGCAAGGTCTATGCTATCGGCCCAAGGTGAAATCATGACCGACATTAATCTAAAAGAGAGTTCCAGAAATTATTTAAGAGAGCCAAGAGTGACATAAGGGACTTACAGGGAGCAACAGTTGCAATGCTGCAAAGGATTAGATGTTAGAACAGCAGCAAATCAATTAGTCAGTGTAATAATTTGTCAGATGAGGCCATTAATGGCTATCACTGAAGGTGTTCAAGAACAGCAGCATCATCATTACTTCATGTGTTTTTCGTCTTACCATGTCCTCATTCATTTCTCAGATTTGGGACCTCGTCCAGCTTGCTCTGAAGCTAAAGGGTACAGGGACAAAGTCTGTGAGCTGTTACATACTGCTTGCATTCTGTAGGGACCAGTATATCCACCCTCCATGCAGCCACTTTGGACTGAGCTGCACAAGGGTTTTAACATTACACACACCACCACAGTGCTTCACAACAAAAAATTAATATCCTTCCAGACAGGAATGACAGTCAGCCCCTGTCAGTCTAGTACTTCAGAGACTGGATTCCTTTAGCAACTCCATCCATAAGGCAAGGTAAATGCCCTCAGAAATCACTTTACCTAAATAATATTTTCAAGCAGAAGTGCATGTGAAGACAGCAATAATTTCAGAGGAATGATAGCACCAAGTAGTCCAAAACATCTGGAAACAACAGCTTGAAGCAATTTCTCAGTACTTTTCCCCTTTCTTCTTTACCATAGCATCCTCATCATAGCACAGGTATATCCCACAAGATTTCTCCTCCAGAGCTCCAGGGTAGTTTGGATTTTTTCCTGTCCATGTAGAAGGTAAAATTTGTATTTAAGTGGGAGAAAGTGGGAGAAAGGAAAAAAGGTGTTAGGTGACACATTGGTTCAGCAGTTCATGGTTTTGTTTTTGGCAAGCACCAGCATGGGATGGAGGAGCAGAGGCTAAGAGACAATGGGGGAGCCTGCATTTGAGTTGGCACAACGAAGTGTGGAATAGCATATGACTTTTCCATCTCTCTGCAATTCTAGTACAACTATCCATGGGGTGCATGATAAACTGGATCAAGGATACCAAGGATGTTTGTAGGGTACAAAGAGACTTCACTCATTCATCTGGCCACAAGAAAAACTAGAACAAATGTCTTCAGTTTCTTTCTGGATTTTCAACTTTCGTGGCAGAAAACATCATGTCATGGAAATAACTACAACACAAAGCTGCCCCTGCAGGCAGCCTGCAACACCGATCTCAATAGGAGAGGGAAACCACCTCCTCCAACACACACATACACGCCTTTTAGACACAACCAGTGCAGAAGAGATAAGAGGGAGCCAGCAGAGGCTTGCACCGACTTGCACTGCTAGCTAATAGTGACTGTCCATCACTACTAGCTCGGGTCAAATAGACCAGGCTTTTGTTAACATCTTCTAGCTATGGAGAGAGCAGTTCACACTTCCCGTAGTTATTGTTTCAGGCACTCTGCCAGGCAGCCTCTTTGCACCCTTCATTTTCAGAGATTTTCTTTGCAATGCTAATTGAAAGAGATTGCGAGTTTTGTTTTTAAGTGACATTCCAGGAAAGAAGATAGCAATCTTTTCCTCCCCCTTCTCTTCCCCTCTTCTGCTGAGACATATGGACTTGGGCTAACACAAGAGCTAATTTCTGCCACATACACTAATCCAGACAACAACACTGGCCAGCCCTTGCTGCCCATATTCCCTTGGCATCGTTGTGCTGCTGCATGTCAGTGATAATGAAAACAACTGTTTGTGAGCTCCCGCATCTCCTAACTATTGGAAAAATAGTATTCTGCCCCCTATTTTTGATTCATTTCACAAATACAGCAATGGGATGAGTGTGGGGAAAGAAGCAGGAATACCCAAAGCTGCGTGCTTAACAAAACCAGCGTCTCTTTGATTTATAGACTGTCTTCAGAATTCCACGAAAATCCATGAAATTTTGCTATAGATTGAGGTAGAGTCCAAGTGTGGAAAACCACTCTGTCAAGGTTCCTTTATGCCAGTTGTGGTATAAGTACAACTCCAGAGGAATCCAAATCACATGTGGAATATACTCAAAATAGAACAGAAATGGAAGATGTGTGTGTAGAGTGCATTTAGGAGAGACAACATCATTGTTAGACAATGACTAGTCACAGTGCCCTTTAAAATGGTTTTCAAAAAAAAGGTTTCCACCTATGTAATCCAGGGCATCGGGAGCACCTCTGTTTCTCTCCAGCCAGAGCAACCCTTGAGTTAGGAGTTGCAAAGGTGACCCCAAAATCCTGCTAGCATAAATGGGATGCCGAATTACCCAGTGCAGCATGGGCTCTGTCACAGGCGCCTGCCTGGGGAGTCTTAGGACAAACACCCTTTAAGAAATTCCTACATCAAACATTTTCTAGGGCAGTACAATGCTATTGATGTTTGAGCAGAACTTTCATCCTGAAGGAGGCAAGATCAGTTTCACTAGTTGGTCTTCAGACATTAACACCTCATAAAAAGGATGCTCATGCCCTGCTTATCTAGAGTGCATCTTTAATTATCTTTTGGTACACCTTTTGCAGCCCATTACTTACAAGTCAACATTGCTTTAATTATGGGCTTGGCAGTAACAGGCAGCTCTTATATCACTGAAATAAAAATGCTACAAAGCAACCCCGGAGAATTGCAAAGAGATTTCATGTTCAAATGGAAAATGGTAGAATTCAGCAAAACAACATGGGTTCTCATCCACAAAGATTTCACCCTGTGCTCAGTACTGTTATGGTCAGATGTGTCCAGGAATCCTCCAGAGAATATAGGTGGAGAAGTGAGGTTGTGCCCTAACTTGTTCTTTGGGGAAAGGGGCATTTACAGCAGCCTCTCTTGTTTTGAAAAACAATTCAGTGTACAGACAGGCACACTTCCATGATATGTCATCAGGACAAGCAGGATGGAGGCACATTTTGCACCTTGAGCAAAAATAGTGTGAAATTTATGATAATCCTTGCCTTCCAAGAGAATTCATTCCCCAGTCCAGACCTGGCTCTTGAGGGAGCTGTCACCTGCTCTGACCCTTCCCTTACAGTAAACATCTTCATAATGCCAAAGCATTGCTCTAGTCTTTTCTCCTACGTGAAACGAATGTTGTTTCTAAAACCTGAAGGTGGAGAAAAACAATATTGCTGAAAACACCATTCAGTTTTGAGACATACCAGTCTTGCTCTGACTTAGTTCCCACTAAAATCTGTAGATTTCATGGTGAAAAAGGCATTAGACTGGTTTCACATAACTTGGAATAGTCTCACACTTTAGTTTTTCGTATATTTAACTCTTAAAATAATCCATGAAACTGATTGTAATTATCTGAAATCTAGAGAAATGGTAAAAAGGGTCATATATGCTAAGACTAAATGTCTGCTAGCCTGATACTTACCTATTCAGTGATAAACAAAAATGGATACCTGTCTAGGATCTATAACCAGCTCAGTAAGCAATGTACTTTTACTGAGTAACTATGATGATGACCTTGATCGTTTTGACCCCAGAGATTTCCTGACAAGGATGAGAGTTTCTATTTTGTAAATTTATTCAGTCTTTTTCTGAACGTATGTAAAATTTTAGTTTCCAAATCATCCTCTAACTAGGACTTAATCATGTGTTACATGAAACAATGCTTACCTTTATGTGTTCTGAACATGTAGCCTGCTAAAATCATTTGTGCTCACTGCCTCCCACACAAGAATGTGGAGTGACCTTCACTGACTCCAGCAGTTCACACTGCCCATTTTTTTATCAAACCCCATCACTTTCTACCCTCAGCCACCTCTTTTCCAGACTGAAGAATCCCATCTTACTTGTGGTAGCTGGTCCATGATTACTTGCACTATGGTTACTGCTCCATGTCTTTGATCATTCACATCTCCCTTTTCAGAGCTATTTCTAGTTGTACAGTGTCCTTCCTGAGATAGAATCACTCTCAGAATTTAAGATGTAAAGGAATCATGGTGTTTTAACTGTTACAAAGATAATGTGGAGGGGTTTGTCCGTTGCTTTCCTATTAGCTCCTAATATTGCTTTGTCTTTTTGACCCTCACTGAGCTTGCATTCTCATAGAATTATCTATCAAATTCCAAGATCTCATTTTTGAGTATACTGATAATCTATTTTGAAACCTGAGAATGGTCCTTATTTGTACCATCACTATGCTGCCTATTGGTGAGTTTTTCAGTCCTGTGACAATCTTGAAAGAAATTGTCATCCCTTTCAAAGACAAGGCTGCCTTAATTTTTAAAGGAAATAAGACCCCAGGTGGTGCTCAACATTATTCATTTTTTTCTAGGCAGTAGAAAAAAAGTCTTAGGAGATGGAAGTAGGATAGCTGGGAAGGTAGTGATTAGTGCCCCTAGTCTCACGCACTACAATGTCTTCTGCTGTGGTGGAGGGACATCTCTGCTCTGTGGGACAGACCCACCTCACACAGTCACACAGAACACTGATCTGGAGACTGGACAGGCTGAGCCTGAGCCTGTGAAGGGTTAGGATGACCACAGGGAACATTAGCAAAGTCCACACCAGTGCAGGAAGGGGCTGGAGTAGGATTTCCATTTTTAATAAGCCTAATTAATAGATTGTGAGTATTCTTGACCTCTTTGAACACAGAGTAGAAAAGCCACACAGGAACTGTGTTTTGCAGTAGCAAACCTGTGGCCACTAAAATCTTGCCTCAAGAAACATAAAATAGTGTACAAAATATCCTCTGGAAATCCAGCCTGGGCCTCCAGGGGATTACTAAGTGCAGTTCAGTCTGGCAAGCCCTTTTGCTCCAGTACCACTGAGATAAATATGATTTCATTTAAATGTAACAGTAGTTCATGCCCAATACAGTCAGGTTCACAGTCTACATTACTTTGTGGTAATCCTTTTCCTCATGCTCCCTGCCATCTCCTCCCTGTCTCCCTTCCTTTGTAAGAAAGTGTCTGTCACCATGTACTCAATGGCTGATCAGCTCCAGAAACACTTGCGGACTCTGAGAGGATCAAACCTCTGAACTGCAGACATTTTAGGAAAAGACTATCTTTTTCGTGTGCTGACAGAATACAAGCACCCACATGATGCTATAGAAATACAACAAATCACAACATCATGGTCTGCTGAACTTGATTATGATAACTAGTCACCTAAAGATGAGTGAATTTGGCCTTAAGGCTAGTCTGCTGGGACTGGAGACAAGTTGTCTGGAGTCTTCTCCTCCCTGTTCAAAGAACTATTTTGCTAACCTCCCTTGTCAGTCCTATTGCTTCTCATCTCCCAAATAATATCCCCACCCATGTGGTTGTAACAAAACATGCTTCCCACCCATCTTACCCATCTGCTAGTGACTGACCCCGTTTCTTTGCTAGATGTTGGTTGACGTTTTTGTATTGCAGTTAGCTTGTCCATCACAATATTCCTATTCCAGACATATAGGGAAAAAAATACTCAGGGCTAAAAAACTGTCAATTGACACGACTTGTTCATTAACTGACAAACACAATAAAGATCCATTAGTTAGTCCCAGGGGACCCTCAAGGATGTTGAACTAATTGGAAGCCATTCCTTTTTCCCCAACACTGCACTCCTGTGTTTACTACCATACCATTTGCAAACATGAGGCAAAGTCATTGAAAATAGGAAGCAGAAATAAAGAGTTGGGAATCACTTCAGAGAGGAAAAATAAGTGATATCATTTACCAAACACTATGTATTAAAATACACATGCACTGTCATCAAGTGGTTAAGGGACAGAACAAGGCATCAAAATGCTGATGGTTTGCTGGACTTTTACTCTTTCAGCCTGTTTTAGCCACTATATATATGCTGTAGGATGCTGGTATGCAGAATCATGGCCCTGTATCTGTATGTAATACAGTTTTGGATAGTCTAAGCTGCTCAAGTTTTTCCATCATGACCAATATGAACAGGGCTGTCTGGTCACAATTTGTCCTTGCACAGTACATTCAGTATTATTAAATAGCCTCCCCAAATAACATAAAATTTTTTTTGCTCATATACTTTCAAAAAAATTCCTGCCAAACACTTGAAGTTCATATCCAATTTTAAAAATCCCACCAAATACTTGTAGCATAAACGCACCGTCTATAAACTGAGATTTCAAATGGAGGTTACTTCTTAATATTTAATTTTATTTAAAGCTACCTCACACAATAAAAGAAAGCTATCAGAGATGTTCACAAAATATTTTTAGTAGGACTCGAGTGACTGACTTCCAGCAGATATTGGGAAAAACAAATACAGAACTGTAAAGTGCACAACTGCTCAAAACTGAAGCTCTTTGTGCAACCCAGACTTCAAACTGGTGAGCCGTGGCTGTCTATCTACAAAGGCTTATTAATGCAACATTGACTGAAGCACATCATGACAAAGGTGGCTGTTTCACCTTTCTCTTCCATTTTAATAACAGAAAAAAACCCACAGTGATATTGTTAGGATAAGCATATGGAACTCAGACAAAGATTCACCTCTAAAATGCATACAGACTGAATTTGTAGTAAAATCAATGAGAAATCCATACCTTTATAACTTATAAATGTTACCTAGTTCTTAGTCCTTACAAAGAATAAAGTATTTGGCTGGGACCTTTATAGCTGACAATTTCCAATATTTGAATTATGCTTACAGTTGTGTTACAAATGTGTTAGAAGAGAACTAGTTTTATCAAACATCCAAGGAATCCAATTACAAATGAGAAGGATACAGCAGATATGTGCAAAGGTTTATTTACTTCCACGTTGCAAAGATTATTCACTACAAGAAGAAGCAGAATTAATATACCACATTATTTCTTATGCACATCTCATTACACTTAACATTTTTTTTGTAAGTATGGGAATCTGCTGAAAATCTTGACCATTAACCTCAAAAATGTCAAACTGCAACATGAAATACTTTTAAAGACCATACTTTTCCTTAGCTTCTCTGGTCTTAAAACTAAAAGATTAAGGTAATACAATTTTAAGTCCTCATAAAAAATTAAAAATTATAGAGGAACAGTCATGTTAACTAGTTACATTAGGAATCAGACATTGCTTGCATTAGTTTTATATAATAAAACTTGTGTCATTTAACCCTGATAAAAAAGAAGTCCTGTTGATAATTCCATCTCCTTAGGTAACTTTCCCTGAATGCGTCTCATCTCTTTTATACCAGCCTCAAATCCAGTTTAAAATTGGCTGCAGTTCATTTCCGAGTAACTTCCTAAAAAAGCTCAATCCCTTAATCCTTTCTTATACAGAAAGTTGCTCTTTAAAGAAGTCACATCACTGACTCCAGTACAATGACTCACATCACAAAATTTGGTCTGAATTTGACTAATCCTCCCTCCCCCTCTCCCCTCTTTTATTTTAAGGAATTTTAAAAGACAGGGAAAAGCTAACATGTCTCTATCTAGTCTCTGGCATCTGGAAGAACACCAAACAAAAGAGGCAGACTACCTGGCAAATACCCTTTGTACTTCCCAATGAAAGTGAGATAGTCAATATCTCTAAGTTAGAGATAGCAAATGTTTCTAAACTGAAGAGGGAACAAGTTTTCTCCACCACTAGGTGCAACAGAAACTTCAGTATTTGAAAATTGAAGAGAGTGATCTATTGATATAAACAGCATAGGAAATAAGCCAGCTGTTTCTCAGGGATGAGGCAGAAAGAGTGCACAGATCCATTTGGTTGTATTCAGCAGAACTAACCCACCTCAGTGTACACACCCAGTCACCATGGAGCCCTTAGGACCCTATGGACGCAGCTTCAGGGAAAAAAACATTTCTACAAATTAATGTAGCTGTCTTTGAAATCTCAAAGAGGATCACACGTCCCATTCTCATGGTACTGTATGGTTAGTAACCTTATCTGCTGATCTTGTAGCAAACATGTCTTGCAGTCTTAGATTCTTAATAAGTACTTGTGGCTTTAATACCAACCTAATTTGAAATCTAAACCAAGTAATGCAAATTAAAGAAAAAAAGTTTGTACGAAATTATGAGGGAATATCCTTTTTTCCTTCAAACTTGTTTTTAAGATCATGCTTTCCCTCTTTTCTATGGCCTTGACTACTGTAAAAATAGACTCAGTTTAGCAATCTGTGCAGCCTGAAGCAGTGTAAAGCTAAGATATCTCATCTTCTTCAAATGCTTACAGAGCCCTGTCATCGTGATGGCAGCTGTGTCAATTGATAGCTACCAATATCTGTATGTTCTCTAGCACAGGAAAGGCCTGAGAAAGAACATGGAGCTGTGGTCATCCTATCACAAATGACATGCATGTTCCAAACTATTAATCTAAATCTGGTTTCTAGTAAGCATGGCCAGAGCTTCCCGCTGTCTGCACTCAGCCTTGGTGATATTTTGGTGTGCAGCATGCTGCCAATTCATAACGGGATGCCAGGGCTTCATTCAGACACTTTCTGGCACTGATTAAGAGAAGAGGAAAGGAAAGCAAAGTAGAAATCTAGAAGTTATGGTGAAATACTATTACTTACTGGAAACTTGGCAAAGTGAATTTGTTCTACATTTTTTTCAATAATTCACATAACAGTGTTTGGGATCTGCAGCTTCCAGTTTAGATTATACTTGTCAATAAAAGCAATTCACTGACAAACAATATCTCTAGTGTTGAAGCCACAAAGATAGCTAATCTGTAAAAAATACAAAGGCAGAAATGCAAATATTTGCAAAATATGGAACAGCAAGCTTTTCAGCTACTCTGGAAAATGACTCCCTCAAAAGTAGTTGTTAGGTACATCTAACAGCACCTAAGAAACACAAGAAAGATTAATCATTGAAAGCAGTGGATTTTGTGTCTTTTGCCAACTTCAAAGTGAGATAAAATGTCCCTTGAAAAGTATGCTTTAAGTAAATGCAAGTCACTCACTGAGCTCAATTCACAGAAACAAGATAAAATTGAATGGCCTGTGCTGGCCAGACCAGATGATGCAACAGGACTTCTGCCGCTAAATTATTAAAACTGGAACTCTATCCAGATTCTTAAATACTCTAAAGACTCATATTTGTGAAATGAAAGAGCCTTTTTAAAAAAGTCAGGTCAAAGCCTTTGTCCTGGATTTGAAATGTGTCCAGAAGTCCACCCCCCACAAAAGGTCTGAGCAGGGAGTTGTCTTCATGAACTATTTCACTTTCAAGTCCATGCTGGTAGATCTCCCTGTGTCACTGGCAGCGAGTGGGGGCTGCTGTCACACACAAAGCTATTTTGTGACTGTGGTCTATCCATCCCAGGAAGAATATCACTTAATAAATCAATTATTTTTGGCAACAGAGGAGGAAGAGCAGGCCAGCTCCCCCTTCTCTGCCCAGGATATCACAGTGCTGTCAGTCCTCACTGGAGTGTGGCAGAACGGGTGACGTGACATCCTCTCTGACCTCACCTGGCCACTTTTGGCCACCAAACCCAGCCTAACAAAGCAAATGCTGCCGCAGCGCCGGGTTGCTGACAGCCCGTGTCTTTCCTGTGTATTTACTGCCCTCTCTAGTCACCTCCGCGCAGCAGCACATCCATCCCTTCAGCAACTGAGTTGCTTTCGGATTTCATTCTCATACACCTGCCTTACTTCCTTAGATTATGTTCTTGGTGCGTGGCAAGGTGGGTTCTCCTTGTGTGGGGCAGTCCGAGGCACTTCTACCATAAAGCTCAGCCCATCTCAGGATCTCAGCACAACCTTTGGACATGGAATTACAGGCAGGCAGAAGTCTGTGTAGAATGTTCTAAAGAGGAAAGAAAAAAACCGAGAATTTTAGAAATTTCTTCCAGATACGAAGATGTAAATGAGGCCACACACTCTGCTCCCCTGCATCAGCAAAGCAAACTAGGGAAATTTATTAGGGAAATTTATTAGGGAAATTTAAATTTATTGTTTATTAATTTATGTGGAATTCCACATAGCCAGCCTCGCTGGGTTTTGTAGATGGGCTCCCAGCAACAGTTTTACCAAACCCTACTATAATCTCCAAAGAACACCCCAGAAAAAAAACAAACAAACAAAACAAAAAAACCCCATACAGTACTCCGGGCAGGAACAACCCGGAATGAAATAAAGGCAGGGAAACACAGCAGTTTCAGGGCAGATCAAAACTAACCCCTCTATAGTGACCATATTCTGAAATACAGGACTCATGCCGGGGAAATGTCAGGACATGCTGCATTAGTTGTTGAAGAGAACAACACCTTTACAGGCACGTCATTAACACATAGTTAAAGGAGCAGGTGTTTAGCCTTCAGGCGAGGAGAGAGAACAGCGCAGTCAACATTTTCTCACTGTCTCTACACTGTCAAAGGCACTGTCAAGCAAAAAGGTAGCGAAGTTCAAAGGAAAGCATGAACCCTCACCCCATCCGCCAACATTTGTACCCGTGGGAACCTTTCCCAAAGTCCTGGTGTCTTCTTTGGACAAGTTCATCTCACTGTCCAGCGTCCTAAAAGGGCATAGAGTAGAAAATGCTGGATTTAATACACTTTGAATTGGTAGTTTCCAAAAAGTACTATTGTATATAATGACTGAACTGCTCAATGGTGGGAAGGGCAACACCTGTTTATTTTAGCCCAGTAGCGAGCGCCGCTGCAGTTTGTGACCCCCGGGTGGGCTGCGGCGGGGATACTGTGCCCTTGTCCCAGGGACAGTCCCGGGATACTGTGCCCTTGTCCCAGGGACAGTCCCGGGATACTGTGTCCTTGTCCCAGGGACAGTCCCGCGCGCTCCCGGGGACTCCCGCGGGAGGCACCCCCCATCCCGCCCGGTGCCGTTCGCTCCCGGTGCCACGAGAGGGCGCTCCGGTCCCTGCGGGGTTCCCCGGACCAGCCGGTGTATCTGGGGCCGCCTCTGCTGAGATTGTCCCTGTGCCATTTCCTGCATTTTCTGGTTTTGCTCCATCCCTAAGCGAAGAACTGCGGTGAACTGGCAAAGTGTGAAGCTGGAAAGCTCTCTCCAGCTTCTGCGCTGTTCCATACCGTGTTCGGCACAGAATCACTTAGGTTGGAAAAGACATCTTGAGATCATCGCGTCCAACCCATGACTGAACATCAGTATGTCAACTAGGCCATGGCACTCAGTGCCATGTCCATCTTTCCTTAAACTTCCAGGGACGGGACTCCAATATCTCCCTGGGCAGCCTATTCCAATGTCTAATCACCCTAAACCTCCCCTGCTACAGTTTGTGTCCTCTTGTCCTGTCACTTGTTGCCTGGGAGAAGAGGCCGACCCATGCCCGTCTGGCTACAACCTCCTTTCAGGTAGCTGTAGGGAGCAATAAGGTCATCCCTGAATCTCCTCCAAGTTGAACAACCCCAGCTCCCTCAGTCACTCCTTATTTGAGTTGTGTTCCAGACCCTCCACCAGCTCCATTTCCCTTCTCCAGACTCGCTCCAGCACCTCAGTGTTTTTCTTGCAGTGAGGGGCTCAGAACTGGGCACAGCACTCGAGGTGCGGACTCAACAGTGCCGAGTACAGGGGGACAATCACGGCCCTGGTCCTGACAGTCACACTATTCCTGATNTGTAGCCCAGCCCCCCCGGGTCCTTCTCCGCTGGGCCACTTTCCAGCCACTCTGCCCCCAGGCTGTAGCGCTGCAGGGGGTTATTGTGGCCAAAGTGTGGCACTTGGCACACGGCGGTGCCGAGTCGGGGGCCCGCGGGCTCAAGGGCAGGACCTCCCGCCCCACTCCGCCCAGGGGTGGACGAGGCCGCCCCCCCGGCCCGGCCCGGCCCGGCCCCGCCCCGCCCTCA
>VXAY01002611.1:2018811-2110272 GCA_013399855.1 Oxyruncus cristatus
GGGGCGGGCGGGAGGTCGCTCGGAAGACGCGCGGTGCGTGGAGCAGGCTCCCTGCGCCTGTGCCGGTGTCCGCGGGAAGGGCTCTTCCTAAAACAAACCGGCAGAAAAAGGAAACTAAGCGTCCTGCTTTGGCCAGGCCAGGCAGTTAGGAGGCTGGAGGGAGTCCAGAGGGAAAAACGGTGGGACTGGGAGGCGAGGCTGTGGAGGTGAGGCCACATCCATTGCGGTGGCGGGGCCTGTGCCCTGGGAGAGGGTCCAGCGTTCCCAAAACTGACCCCACTGGGTATCGGCACAGCTCGCTCCGGGACAGCCCTGGGGCATGTCAGTCCATAAAGTGCATTTGCAGACTGTACGAGCTGACGGTGTGGTTGGAAAACTGACGAGTCTCTGAAACCAGACTTAACTAAGATAAGTCAGATTGCTGGAGCAGGGATATTAATGACGGTTTTGATATATCTGACAAGTTTATCAAAGTCATCCATTGACTTTCACGTGTTTTCCTTCTCTTTGGGTTTTCTAAACATAAGAACCACCGCTGAAAAAATTATGGTCAAGGCAGGCCAGGCAGCTCACAAAACAGCTTTTGGATGGTTTCAAGAAACAGAATGTGCTTTAAGCAGATTCCCTGTTTAAATCCATCATCTTGCCACATCCTTGGCATAGCTACGTTTAAGTGTAGTTAGAAACTGGAGCATTAATACCAGAGGAAAGATCGGCGAGTGTGAACCTTGGTCTAGCCTAGCGTTCACCTTACAGCCCCAGTGGACTCTGCAGGGCACAGCTCACTGACTGCCTGCTTCTCCTGCACGGCTTGGTGAAACACAGGTGGACACTGGTAAACACTGCACACAGCTCAGTGACAGGAAAGAAACCTGGAAGCAAACCGTGCGCATCTTTGGTCTCGGGACATCACTCCTCCTCTGTGCACCCTGTTCAAAACAAGAAAATCTGACATTTTTAAGGGACGAAAGAAGAAAGACTGATCCCCTAGTTTTAGATAGTTATTCCTCCTAAGCAGTTTAGTCATTGTTTGAATTCTTCACGTCGGTTTCCTCAAATTATCTCCTTCAGGACAGAGACAATGTGTTTTTTGCAGCTGCCATGTCTAATGGGTAATGAGCTTACAACTGAAATGCCACTTAATGTGCAGATCCACCCTTGGTACCCAGACAGCAACCTTAAGCTTATCCCTTGGCATCTTCTATGTCAGGAAAAACAAATTTCATAGTTTAAACCTTTTTAAGTAAGTGTGCTTTCAAAGGTCAGTTGCCTTGTTGAAGAATATGTATCTTGGACAAGGTTAATGGACTGAAAGAGTTTAAATACTATGAATAAATAAGCCCTAAACCACGTTGGATGGACATGGGGGGTGGGGAGAGCGAAAACAAAGCTCATTAAAGGTTAAATTGATAGTAATTCTACTTTGAAGTAAGCTAACTAAATTTTTTTTTTTTTTTTTTAGTGGGTAACACTTTGGCCTTCGACTATTCCTTATAGTTATTTGGGAATATTTGGTAGCTTCCTTAATTATTTAGTGGAACACCACCACAAATGGGTTTGCTACATGTAAGTTATATTTGACTGTATTATAATTATTTTGCCTCTCTCTGACTCTTGTGCTTAGTCTGTGTTAACAAGCTTTCCTGTAACCCAATCGTTAATTAGATTTAAAGAGCTCTCCTTTCAAGCTCATTATAATTAAGGATGTGGGATAAAAAGTATGTAGAAGACTACATAGGCTAAGACCAGTATGGAAGTTTAAAAATTCAGCTTAGAATTTGGCATCAGTGATGTTAGGGCAAGAAAGGGAAAAAATGTTAAGATACTACTTTTGACAACAGTTGTTTGTCCATTTGTAAGGTTATATTTGTACCACCTCCTAAAAGTGGTTCTTTTCTCAAGTTGTTACTTGAGTAGTCCAGTTCTTTCTTTAGGAATCTTCTTTTTCCAGCTTCCATTTTCTACCCTAATACTCACTTATCCTGATCCTGTCCCTATGAGAAATAACCTGCTGGACAAACTGCATAGCTCTAAGTTTTGCTGGGTTACAAAACTTAGGTTTTGTTACTTTAATTAACAAAAGAGCTGGAAAATATTTCCTTGGGAGCAGGTCTCTCACTTGCTGACTTCCTGTAAAGACAAATCAGTGGGGCTTTCTCACTTATTTTACTGTTCATCAGGTAGAAGATAAACCTTCATCTTTGCTTTAGCACCTTTTGCTTTAGCAGTGTAGTGAATCGAGCCTAACTGAATATCCTGTGTAACTTTTTATTTTTAAAAGCTTTCATATGTTTATTGGTAGACCAAGTTTGACTCATTGAGTCATAGTACATATTCTGAACCTGTACACACAGTTGTTTTCATAGAACTAAATCTATGAAAACTGAAGTAGCTCCTTAGGACCACTAAAAATACTCACGTAAGTAAAAGGATAGATTTTGTGTGCTTAGCTAAGATTAACTCGTACTGCTTTCACTAAGCATTTGTCTTTTTGGCTTAATCTAAGGGCTGAAAGTTTTGGAAGCCTGCAGTGGATACTTGAAATAGCAGGTTGTGGCATATTACATGAGCTGCAGTTCCTCTGGTTTTCTTAGTGTACACATTCTTTTAAGTGTACACATATTTTTTTTTTAGATGCAAAATATCCTTCCCTTTCTACGTTAAAGTAAGATGTCACTTCTGTGCTTCCTGGTTTATATTCTCTGCATAATGCATCTTGATGCAACCATCTTTTCCCTAATTTTCAACAAAATAAAACATGTTTTCTTTCCATTAGGTTCTGGGTATCCTGGTTGATTCACATAGTGGAAGCCCTCTACGGTATTAAGTTATGCCAGTAAGTTGTTCCCTCCTCTCACTCCAGCATAGGTTCTCTGAAAAGGATCTTTGATACAAGTGACATAAGCTATAGACTGATTTTGGTGGTGCTCAGCAGCAGTATGAATTCAGAGGTTACTGATAAAATTCTGGCTGCAGTGATAGTTGGCTGACCTCCACAACTGGTTACTGCAGATTCTTCTAGTGGTTATTCTTGTACAGGGCAGCAAAACCAAGGGGTAGCAACTTGCAGAACTGGCAGCAGCAAGGTTTGCCAGAGCTTGTCTGCCTGCCTCTGGGCTCCCTGTTCACGGGGTACAACTGCTCCTCAGGGAGCAGAGGGAACAATAGATAGTGTAGAAATAGTCTGATAACTTCAAGTGTTACAACTTTATCAGATCTTACCTCATCAGAATTTCAGTACTGCTAATTACATGCTTAAACAATTGCATCTATATTGTAAGAATACAATTGGACACTTTCATTTGGGACTATTTAAGATCTTCTTGTATCTGCAGGTTTGTGGGATAAAATACTTGGACTAATCAGACTATACAAGCAAGGCCAACGAATTCTTACATTAGGGTAACAATTTACCTGGAAAGATGTGCTGTCCAAACACATTGTCCTTCTGGTCATTTGAATTTTGTTTGTAGTAATTCAGAAGAATGTAGATACTGGTTCTCATGCTCTAGAGAGTAGGTGGCCAGTCTGTTTGCCATCATAAAAATGGTCATTTTCCACTTCATGTGGTTCAGTTCTCAGCTGTCTATCCCAGGCTTCTCTGGTAACAGCTCTTGGAAGCAAAGGGATTTTGTTTCATGGAACGCTGTTTAAGGTGGTTCTCAAGATAGTAGAACATGGATTAATGATTTCCACCTTCAGAATGAGAGGGGTTTTTTTTATCAGGCTCTGGTTTTAAGTTATGAAGCTTTGAAGTTAAAACTTAAGCCTAGTTCTGCAGATAGATGGGTATATAGGCTTAAAGTGATTCTTTTAAGTATGAAGAAACTTGACTACCAGTGAACATACCGAATGAGTGTATTGTAATGAGTTTAACTAATGAAGTTTTACAGAGTGGCGTTAAAGGCCATACGAAAAAAGGAGCATAGATGGCTTGCCCATCATCATCTCTTCAGGCACCCTGCTGTAGATTACCAACAGTTGTGCTTCTATGAGCATCAAACACCATTTATTTTTACTGATGTAAAAGTGGTGTCTGCTTGGCAACATCACAAAGGAGGCACAAGGGAAAACTAGTGAGGAAGGAGATAGAAATTTGTTAATCAGCAGTAGTACTGTCATTGGCTGTGGGCCTGTATTTCTGCATGTGGTCTATTCAAGTAAGCTTGCTTAGCAGAAACAGGTACATTTCTTAAGCCTTAGTTCTCCAGTTTCTGCACTGATGTGGGAACACTGCAGCTATGATTCTAAACAAAAAAGTTTTTCACATCTGGTGAGACAATTTAAGAATGAACGTTAAGAAATGTTGTGCTAACACTTGCTAGACAATCATTCTGAGTGTGTGATGCTCTGGTACTATGGACAGCCGAACTGTTCTAGACAAGGTCAGTAGAGGGAGCCTCCTTGTAAACTGGTGAGCTGGAGCACAGCTATGCTTGATGTAATTGTTTCCTAGAAATGTGAAATCCCTTGTTTTTGTTGTCATATTTGTACTTGTTCCTTTCAGTAGTAGTATTTCCCAAGAACAATGAAGTGGAGAAAAAAGTGACATTTTCTGTAAAATACAAGAAAATTCACACATGTTAATTTAAAACTAACATAGGAAGACCTCTACTTCATAAATTAAGTTAGTTTTCTTCAGCCCTGTTACCTGTATTTTTCTAGCCACAAATTCAGATAACAATGCTTCTCCATCCTGCATTGCACAGTAATTGTCAGGTCTCTGCCCTGCTTGCATACAGTAGCATGTATTAACTGACAACTTCTTTATTATGTAGTAATTGTTTTACTAATAAGTGAATATATATTTAATTACTATGTATTAATTAAATTACTGTAGTTAACAAGAAATTATATTCAGACGTGTGTATTAAGATTAGTATTAAGCTACTCCAATTTCTTGTAGGATTTCTTATAGGATAAGTAATTTCAAATAGCATAGACTGAGATTGCAAGTTATATGTTGTTTAGGAAATTATATGCATGAAATGTCTGAAAAAACTTTTTTTCTGTAGATAGCTTAAAATCCACTAAAATCACAAGAAGTGGTACGTTTAGTTAGCACAGGAAGCAAGTCTCAGTAGATTGGAATTAATGATGCTAAGTTGAAATGTTCTAATCAAGTCTGAATATCCAGGATGGGTAGAGATATGTAACCTCACTTTGTATCACAGTATAGTCTTCAGGAGCATAAGTTTTTTGACGGATTTTATGCTTTTGTTAATGTTGCAGATCTAAAGGAATCACTGACCCGTCAGTTCAGTTCCAATGGTTCGTTCAGACCGTTTTATTTGGGTATGCTTCCTTTGGTCTTCTGGTGGCTTACAAACCTGCAGCCAAGAAGCAGTACTAGAGGACAGCAGAAGAGGTCACTTCTCACATTCATCCTCATTTTCAGAAAAGATCCTCACTTACATGTCTAGGTGCTGTAATAATCTGATTTACATTCCTGCTGCATGATGCAGTGCCCTTCTACCCAAGCAACTCTCCTCATAGTAAGCAAGACAATTAAAATTCACAGGCTCCTGTGGATAGATAAGTAGAAATTCAGCCCTTCAGTCTTGGCACTGCCAAAGTTTAATCCTATTTATTATGCAAGAAGCTGAAAGTTGCTTCTCTGCAGTTTGTGACATAGGCTGTATACTCTGTCAATGACAGCTGATAGTAGTGGCTGATAAATTACCTTTTCACAAGGAGGATTTTTCTTTTACAACTAATTGACAGCCACAAGGCAACTTGCACCTGTTTTGCAATAGGATTTAAATTTACCTATATTTTCTCTACAGTAGGCACTGTTGTTGTTAAAGCCTGGTCTTTGTTTTGTCACCTTATTTTATTCCACAAAGGACAGACCACTATATTGCTGCAAGCACATCAAAAAGACCAAGTCTCAGCTCAGGCCGAGGTGCAGTGAGCTTGGATGCATAAAGCACTTTAACTTGGTTTAATACATGTGCCTTAAAATTCATGCAGCATGACCTCATCTTTTGAATGAAGATTTTAATCTATGAGTTACTACAGTATAAAGTAGCTTTGAGGGCAGCTTTTTCGAGAAGTAATTTATTGTCTAAGGAAAAAAAAATACCATTCCAAAATCCACCTGAAAAGTTTGTATTTGTGAATGAAATTAGGTGCAGTGAATAAACATTTACCACTGTTTCCCAGATGCTGGTGTTATGAAATCTGTGGTTGGAAGACCATCTTAAGCACCCTCAGAGTATTATTTCCCGTATGTGTAGTGAGTCTTTTATCATACTGTCTCTTACTTTTGGATATTTGAACAAGAATTTAGCCTGTCTAGTTTTAGCACTTTAAAAAGTAATAACTATTTAATATATTAACTCTGGTGTTGGAGAAGTTTTACCATGCCACTTGTTCTGCTGCTGTTCTGGAAGAAAGGATAAGAATAGGTTGCTCTTGCTCTAACCAAGAGCTCCACAAGGCAGTAACAAATAATGCTGTGCCTTGGGCAGTACCTACAGACTAACACTTCTGATGAAGAAGTCTTACTCAAGCGCAGGTACATAAAGTTTTTGCTTTCAGTGCGTACTAAAAGCATGGAGAACTGAAGGGTTTGAAATGGTGGTTTGTTTGTTTTGGGTTTTTTTTCTTGTTTAATGGTAAGTTGGTAACATTACCATTTTGTAGAGAAGTAGAAACTCTGTTTAATGCCTAGAAATCCAACAGGAGTGTCAAAAGCCTGAGCTACATTTTACTGTGTAACTTACCTTAGTCTGTGACCCTGAAATAAAGATTTTAAAAAAGTGAAGAACTTGTTTTTACTTTGTCCTAGCAATAAATGTCTATACTAAATACATAATTTCTGTACCTCCAAATACCAGTATTCACACCTGGAACATAGAGAATCAGCTGACTCTTATGCTTTACAGAGCAAGTCCCACCCCAGTCCAGCATTTCTAACAGGGCAAGGTGTTGATGGGGTTGTCCCTACAGAAAAAAAAAAGGTTCCATGACACTAAAAGCAGTATTGGTATAATACTCTGTGTTTCAAGATGAATTCTAATTGACTCTTAATGAGCCTTAACTTAAGAATATGAAGGGATAAAAGGAGTAACTTTGGTTTAGCATTTTCATGATACTGTTCCTGGACAAAGGTAAAGCAATAATGCCAGGGGCTAGTTCAAGACTTAAGAAAAGTGGCAAAATATTTCTTTCTTTTCAAGAGGCATTTTTGTCTGGTCTTGTTTCCCACTATTCACTTTCCATCAGTGAGGCTGTAAATAAGCTCAGAACTACTGCAGTACCTTCCCCTCCCACCACCAGCCTGCACACCAAGGACTTGTCATGCTCACCTTCCACCTGGGCTCTGGAATGGCTGAAAAGCTCTGAAAAGTTGTCCACATGCTGTTAGACTCAACCTAACTAGAAGGGCTTCCTTTTAGAGAGGCAATGGCAAAATGTTCCTAAGTGGAGCCCAAGTATGTATGTGTGTATATATATATAGTAGAAAAATTTTATAAGTGACTTGGTTAAAAAGTATGTCCAAGTTAGAACTAAGTTTTAACCAGACACTGACATCAGCAGCATCTTTTGAAGCCTCTCTGGGATTTTTGTTTAGCACAACAGATTTCAGCAGCTCTCTGCATGGAGGTTTTTGGGCATTGCTTATCAAACTTTTTAGAAATAGAACTACTAGGTATTTGTCTACCTTCAGACACTTTCTCTTCCCAACCCTCGCTTGGCAGCAGTTCAGTTTTAACACCTGTGTAAAAAAATAAACCAAATAAAACCAACCAGTGTTTACTCTCAGTCTCTGTCCCAGAGCTATGAGTAGACCAGAGGCCTGTTTTTGAGGTTTCAAGATGAGATTCCCCAGCTCCTCATCTGAGCAGCAGGGGATAAGCAATGCTGACGGGCCTTGAGGAAAAGGCAGAAACCCACAGAATGACGGGATTCAAAATAATACTGGGATACCATTTCTGAACAGGTGTTTGTAGTGTTCCTAGCATCACAGTAAGATAAACACAGCATAATACCTCACAAAATTTTTTAGTTAAAAAGAGTCAGCAGACCCGTGAATTGGGTCAGCACCACCCACAGCTCACAGGGGCCTAACATGCATGGCTACAACGGCTCTTTGGAAAAATCGTGCTGGTTACACCAGGCATAAGCACTTCTCCAGGGTATTCTAATAGCAACAACAAAGGATTACTCTAATCACATGGAGCAACTCTTTCCACTGCAATCAAAATGCCCTTTCCACAACAGAGAGGCAGAGCAACAGAAGTGTGTTCTCAATGGCTGGGCTGAGTGTCAAACCGTCAACACCAACACTCAGCCCGCCCTGCTTGCCAAAGGAAAACACAAAGGAAAGTGCATAAGTACTTCACTTAACAAAATATTTCAAAATATTACTTCCCAGTGAAATGAAACTCGAATGAAACTTACAGAAGGGCTTCAGAAGGTTTTTCGGAGTGGCTATTTCTGCCAACTAGGCTGTTGACATCACTGAAGGGAAATAAATACTGCTTAGACATCCATTTCAAATTGGCAACAAGAAAAAAAAAACAACAACTCTTGCTATGAAAGCCTGTGTGCAAGACCCGGTATGCATTATACTAACAATGTAAAGTAGATGCCAAGAAAATGTAAAACAACCATGCTTGTTTTTTTCTAGACATATACCAAAAAAAGTCATTATTTATTTGACCTGCATTGGTGATCAAAAGAAATTTTTTCATATAAGTTATAAACAACCACATCACTTAAAACAATACTTTTATGCTGTGATTTCTTGGCAGCTTTGTTGAAGAACAAAACACAAAGAAACTACCCAGGTTCCTTTTCACCCTTAAGTCATAATATATGGGAATATATAGAAATGAGTGTAGTGTACTCCTTAAAGTAAGGCAGGTAATCCAGATCAGCATGTTTGGAAGATCACTGCTCAAATCAAGCTCTGTTGAGGAGAATCTGGATCAGGATAGGCAGCATCAGCTCAGAAACTTTGCTGAGTCTGAGCAAAGGCAGTAGGAGATCTCCCACCCATTTTCAAGAACTATTTCCAAAGCCTTCAGGGCTGTAGCTCATTTTTGTGAGGGACTGATGAAAAGTCTTTCTGAGAATCACAGCATGTGATCTTGCTTTGCCTCTATTCCCTGCTGACCTAGATTTCTAAACACAACAGGAGTCAAGTGAACCAGCCTTTGGAAATACACAAGTGGTTGTTAGTTAAGGACATTTATAATTTGCTCTGGGGCTGGGCACTGGTCTCCTGAAGAGCAACAGAGCCCAGTTAAAACTGAGGGAAGGGCCTCCACGGTCACTGTCATAGTCTGCAGTAAATCTGACCACTATAGGCAATGTCTTTGAGTTCTTACAGTCTTGTGGGCACAATCTCAGGGGGGTGTGTAGGGGAAGGGGGCAGAGTTGCAAACCTTCCACAGAAATACAGTAGATTTTAGAGGAAAGTTATGGAAAGCAACTGTTAGCTCACTGATATTAAGGTTTCCAGGCAATGAACTTTACAAAGAAAAAAAGTAACCAATGCAGTAATGTTTCCATGAATGAGAGAATTTAACTATAGGTTCCTTCTGTGTTTATATTGCATGTTTGAATAAAGAGAAGGGAACATCAATTTATATTTTTTAATTACAGTACTGCTGTATACGAGCTCTCATTAACAAGGCTGTCAGTCTCACTTCATTATTTACAAGGCTAACCAGTTTTAAAAATCCTTTGCTTTTTTGCTTGTTCGTTACGAGCTTGTACATTTTTATTCCCCAGCCTCCCAGGAGGTGATATTCACATACAAAATAAAGAGATCTTTCTAGAGGTTTTTTTTAATGACTCCACTCATTTGAGGACGTAATGAGAACTTTTGCTGTATGGCCAACAGCCTTTACATTCAACTAATCTTGCAAGCAACATGTTTTTTCAGACTGGTGCCCGTATGCAAGACCTGCACGAACAACTCAAGGAACTACCATCATTTGTTGAAAGCAAAAGAAACAAAAAATCCCTCAGCATTTCCTTTACTGTTGCTCCTCAGAAGAGAAGTAATAATATGGCACAATCCACACACTGTACTAGACTTTGCAAGGCCCCTGCAACTCCAAACATAACTACAGCCCATGCATGACTGGGAAGAAGGAGGCGAGAGGAGGAAAGAGAGGTATAGGGAACATCGTTGCATCATTTATCAATGTTCTTTGAGACCATTTCACGAAGAAAAACCACTAAGGGACTTCTTGAGGGAATACACAGGGAGCCAATTTACCAAGTTTAGCACCACACAAGGTAAAATGTCCTTCTAAAGACTCTCTAGAACCTCTTATTAACAAGAAAACCACATTCTTCTCCAAAATTTCAAAAGTGTGAAAAACAGGTTTTTTTTTCATAGTTGCAAAAGCCCCCCCCCCCAACAAGTAAATCAAAATACCTGCATTTAGAAGAGCTTTCAGACATCAACAGTGCAGGGCAAGCCCCTCCTTTGGTATCCTTCTGGTGGATGCATTCAGGTGTGATTGATCCAGCTCTGCCCCTTAAGGACTCTTCCTTTCTTCAGATTGAAAAGCTGTACAGGCTTAGGGACCCTGTTGATCCCTGTTGACATACTTCAAAACATTCATATTTTATCAGAATATTTTCCAACCACAGCCACCAATTTTTGCTGTAACTTTATTTAAAATAAATAAGTGCTTTTGAACCATTTGGGAAATTCACCTGCTCAGGAGGGTACAGCATTCAGAAGAATTCCCCCTCCACTGAGATGTAGCAAAAAGTTGGAAGCACATGAAAGCAAAGGTTTGGACTAGAAGGAAACTGCAAACTTCAATATCCCATACATGGCAGGCAGCTGTTAAACAAACAGCAAAGGTGACAGGAGAATGAAGGCCAACAAATAAATGACTGGTTGGAATTACAGCCCAAATCCAGAGTCTTGCAGTTTCCTTTTCCAATCTCTAAACCACATGCCTAGGTTTGGGTCTAGCAAAAGTTTAATATTAACACCTCAAATGCACTTACTGCATTTTAGGATGGGGACATCTAACATATGTTTCTGTATCTTCCAGAAGCAGTAGTCTAGAAGGCAAGTTGCTGCTTGTGAGGACATGCCACCTGCATGGGGAGATGAACTCTCCTCCTGATGCTGCGCAAACATGTACTGGCAGAGCTTTAGATGTTAATCCACAGCTAACAGGACCTGGCTGAAAAAAACTAAGGAATCAGTGTGGGAAGAGATTTTGTTTCAATTAAAGGTATACCTTGTTTGCATCAGTTCTTGGAAGAAGTCATGCTGTGCCCCTGGCAAACTCTGTATGCACAGGACAGCTCCCAAAGCTAAGAAGCTTAGCACTGGTGGAATTACCTGGGTGAAAGCGTATTCATTCCACTGAAGATAAAAACATGCATTTTAGCTGGAGGTCTGCTGTGCCCTGAAATCGAGGGACTGGTTTACCAAAGTTCATGATACTTACAATGAGTATCTCCAAGACCCAATTCACCAGATATCATGGACTTCACTCACCCACACAAGCCCAGCCCAAGATACCTCTGCTCCCAGACTCTACACATTGCCCAGGAACACAGCCAGGTGCAAGCAAGGCCGTGTTTGCAGCTGGGCTAGTACATGAAACAGAACCTCCTTCTAAGGCAGTGAGGGGAGATCCTTACCCAGCCATGCAGGGGAGCCCTCCAGAGATCTCCCATCCCACTCCACAGGGCAAAGCAGCCATACTGTCCAGTTGTGCTCACCTCCTTGGCAGCTCAGAGCTCCCCCCATGCACGAATGATGGGGATTTTGTGTCAATGCCAAGGACAGACACAGGAAAAAAATTAACTCCGATTTTTTTAATATGAGACTTCTATCAGTACCACAGGAGAGAATGACAAATCTTTCCTTGCTGAGGTGGCAGAGCATAATTTTAATTATTTTTCAAATAAATACAATGCTTATATTTTGCTGATTTAATAATTTGGGAAATGTTTACATAGTCATTAAAGTTATTTTTTTCAAGGTACATAAGAACACTATAAAAATACCTCTTTCAATGAAACATTCAAAAACACAAACATCTTTGAAATGCCATAGATCTTATATTTCATAATGCAAAAAGGTTAGCAGCACAGCTATTTCATTATTCTTTCCAACTCCATAAATTCCTTTAAGTGTTTAATTTTGATATTTCTTTCCCCTTGGAAGATCTTAATTTTATCTTTGAAGCCAATGGACTTGAATAAAGGCAATGCACAGTGAAAATCAATTCTGTTTCATTATATTCACATATGAAGTGTTTATCACTGGAGACTGATTTAGACTTCTATGTATGTTTATGCTTAAAACAATAAAAATAAAACCAAACTGCATATATCAAGTTTGACATTTTAAGTAGCTTCTAGACATCACTTTCCTTTCTTCCCCCCCCCCGCCCCAAAACACAGTTTCAAAATCCTATGGTGATTTCAAGTGCATTGATTTTTGATTCCTCTATCTGCTACACCTTCTCGCCCCAGTTTGGTGAAGACTTGCTAAATGCAGTTCCCACTGATTAGAAAGGAAGTTGTTAATGCTCTGAGCTCCTAGAAAAGAGTCCAGGATAATACAAGACGATAAACCAAGTACTCAGACAGCAGAAGCCACTACTGAGAACACTGGTTATAAAGTCCCATTTTTTTCTCACGTAGATACCTGAGACGCCCTCAAAATTTCCTGAGAGTTTTGCAAAAGACATGGGGGGGTAATTATACCCTTATTTATAGTGATTTTACATCACCAGATCTGCTCTTCGATGATGTTGTTCATTGCTTGTTTCAATGGAAGCAGCAATTATGTAATATATAGTCTGTCGTCTATTTCCATACAGATTTCTTAAACTCTTCTGACCACGAAGAAAAAAGCTGTGTCTGACAGGCTTTGATTTACAGGACCAAAACCTATACCCATCGTATTGGAGGGCAAGAAGGGAACAAAACTAACCTTTGTGCATCAATACTTCTTAGTTCCATGTGCAAACCAATATGGTTCTTCCAAATCCAGACCAAAGCAATGAGCTTCTATTTTTTGTCCACCATTGTGAGACTCTCTACTCCTGCTTCTTCATGACCCACAATAAGAAGGAACAGAGTATTGATCCCCTGCAAGCATGTGAAGATGCTCACTCTGACCTTGCTGGATTTTCCCATTTTCCCACTGCTAAATACATTATATTTATTTTATATACCTAATTATAAACTTGATATGCTAGAATTAGGATTAAGACCTCTCTTTAAAATACCTATACCCAAAATTTTGGTAAATACCAGTTAAATTCAGCATATTGGCTCTGTTGTAGCTGGGCTTAAATAAAATTTTGCCCAAATGGAAAAGCAACTGTTGTACACACATTCGGAAGTGGGCCTGAATTTCTCTTACACTTCTTGTCATCCCACTCTGTTATATTACCAGTTGGTCTCTGCCTGTAGTGATGAAAATGGTATTTAGGTTAATGTGTTCTTTGTTAATTGCATTAGCCATGTGCCTAAGACTTAGGCTTCCTCTTCTCCCAGCACTGCCTCTGGCTATTAACATGTGGTCTTTAAATATGTTTCACTCTTAACTGTGTACTTAATCTGTCAGGTGAGATGGATAAAGTCTCTTTTAGACAGACTAAGATGATCAGTGGAATGCTAGTTACAAAATTCATATGGGTGGAAAGACCCCTTTTTATATAGAAACACAAGCCATGCTACTTTTTATACTGAGTCTCCAAAAATAGAGGTGAGAATTACATTTGTGTTCTGTGTATCAGGTCTAATCGTATTCAGAACATGTTTTTGGGGTGGGTTTTTTTGGTGTTTTTTTTTTTTTTTTTTCAATTTCTGCAACATGTTTTAGAACTTTATTTTGTAAATCGTTTTCCCTTGGAAAAAAAAATACAATATTGGCTTTTATCTTCCAAGGGGTTTTTTGCTTTTGTTTAAATCACATTTTACTAGCATAATTTTTCCTCACGTGGTAGCAAAG
This sequence comes from Oxyruncus cristatus, assembly GCA_013399855.1. Taxonomy (NCBI): domain Eukaryota; kingdom Metazoa; phylum Chordata; class Aves; order Passeriformes; family Cotingidae; genus Oxyruncus; species Oxyruncus cristatus. The sequence goes on from VXAY01002611.1 coordinate 2,032,778, forward strand.
ATAGAACAGAAGTGTGTTCAAACGTACATGTATATACCTCCTGAAGCAGATTTATCAAATGGAAAATTGCTTCTGGCTTGGAAACAGAAAATTTCTGTACTAGGAGTATGGCAAAGTCCAGCAGAAGGAACTGTATAACTAGGAGCATCAAAATCAGAAGACCTTTGAGAGGTCTATGCCTTCTCTCTGTTTATTTAATGAGTGTCATTGGATTCTACACACTAGCCAAAATCCAGCCAGCCAGCTGATAATGAATTATTGAATTCCAACACCAGCAGAGACTAGAAGGTTCCCTTAGCTAAGCTAAAGTTTTGAGTTTAACTTTTTTTCCCAAAGCCATTCACTACCTTTTGAGCAGGAAATAAATGTCCTGAAACTATTTGCTAATTGTTCAGCTTTGAAAGATAATATGTGTTCTGAAAGCCTCAAGATTAGGGCTCTGTAAAATACTTGTCAGAGGACCCCGGTCCCTTCCCTTGGGCTGTGCCCATCACCGCTGGGTCCAGGTGGTTGTGGGGTAGCGTTCCAAGAGTGCATTCCTCAGTTGGGCTGTGTGAATCTTGTCTCTGGTCTCCACAGTGCAGATGACCTGGAAAAAGAATTAGGACCATTCCTGATGCATGGCAGCAATCTCAGACAAAGGCGTTTCCAACTTAATCCTAAAATACAGTCGTAAAAACAAAACAATCAGTTCAACATAAAACCTCTGGACCTCACATCCCCTGTCTATTCAGGTAAGAAAACTGACGTTGCAGACATCTGGGGCTCTTCCAGCCCTTCTGCATGGTCATAAATCCTTCCAGAAGCCCTACTTTATTGCCTTCAAAGTTTAAAGAAGACAGGCTGATCCTCTGCTGGCTCCTGGGCAAGATGTTTGTCTGCTCTTGGCCTCCCTGAAGACATCTGTTAGTAGCTTCTCTTTTCTGTTCCCTGGGGTATGTACGTGGCGCTGCTGCCACCTCACCACCTCTGACTCTTACCTCACCACATTTCCATATTTCTAGGAAGTATTTGTTCCAGTGCTTCCATCCTTCAAGCTTTTTATATTCTCCTTCTCTTCTCTCTCATGGAGTTATCCTCCAGCACTTTTTAATTTCTGCAGTGTTCTGGTTAGTTTCATCTCCTCATGCACCTTCTTGCTTTATTCTGATTTTTGTTTGCTTATTGCATCACTTCTAGTTTTCTGTTATGGGTGTTCTGCTGCTAAATCAAACAAATCTCAGGAAAAACTAATCTTGGCAGTTTTCTTAATTCTTCACTTGCCTCCACAAATACTGTTGACAATCCTGTCCTGCAGCCACTGAAGATAGTAACTTCAATGTATTTTTTTCCAATTCTTCTATAATCTCTCTTTTCTATATACCTACATCTCTGCCACATCACTTGAAAATCTGGGCACTACCAAAGATGCGGCAGCAATGTGAACGTGCAGAAGGAAAATTATACCTCACAATTTTAGACTACTAACTTCCATCACAGCTGGTCCTGCTGGAATTATCACTGATGTTGAAAGTGCCACATGGAAAAAAAGACCTCACAGAAACATGGAAATCTAGCAAGGAAAGGCTCCAAGATGAGTCACGGCGCAATAACAGGCAAATCTGCTGAGGACAGAGAAACAACTGGCCACAGTAACCTGATGGTGGGCTGCTAGAGACAGATGCCCTGTATAATGCTGCTGTCAGAGCTGCATCCTTTTCAGAAAGCAACAAGGCAAAAAATAAAATTTTGTCTTATCAGATATGTTTACGAGAACATTTCTAAATAAGAACTTTGTGAATTCATGTTTCCTGGAACGATCTTAAAATAACAATAAACCTTTAGCAAAACTGTTGAATGAAAAGAGAGAACACTAACGCTCCAAGTTGTTCTAAACAGCCATGAGCTCACTTAATTAGAAAACTGGCTACAGCTTCTTAAATATCCGTCAGGAAATAAGCCACACTTCTGATCTGGTCTTGTAATTCTTCCCCTCTTGTGCTGAACATAGTTCTATTCTTTTGGTTCTTTGGAATGCAAATTACATGCTAATTTCTTCCTCCTTCAAAAAAGTGGGATTTAGTCTCAAGAGAAGGACAATCTTAGAGTACAATTAATAATGAGGAAAGATGAGAGAACACAAAGATCAGGAAAAATATCTAAAGGCACCCACGTACCAATACCCATTATCCACTCACTGGCTCACATAAAATCCCTGAAGTTTTGCAATCCTATCTTCAAGAGCACACATTCATCTCTTATGGAGTCTGTAATTAAAAAAAGCAACATTTCCCCCCTTTCACAGCAATCATGCCTGCTTTGTCCTGAGTAATCAGTTGCTGCTCTTGGAACCAGCCTGGACTTGCCAGGTTCAACCTTGAATGTCTGGCAGCAAGCAGCTGCTCTGCACTGGGTGCCAGCATGGGAAGGCATTTTGGTTTATAGAACTAACTACCCTCTCTGCCCTTTCCTTTCTGCTAATGATTGAAGCCAGACAGCCTTGGCTGGATTGGAGTCAGAGACCTTGTAAACAGTTTGGACAAATACTGTCTTTTTGAGCTGTGCACGCATTGCACCCAACACGTGATCTGGGAGGTAATACCTTGTAGTGTACCATGAAGTGGTAACAGCAAGAGCAGCGATAACAAACAGCTCCAGAAATCTACCCGATTTTTCACACTTGTCAAATGGAGGAATAGAGAACATTTGCTCACAGCAGGAGGGAAGAGAGAATCACACTCTACCTCAGAGCAGCTATGGATCTCAACAGCAAGGAAGGCAAGAATTTATTTTCTTGCACAGATTAAGCCAATTTACACTGCAGTTTTATTCTCCCAGAACTGTTCTCTCATACTTGCTTCACTTGGGAAGTACAATTTACATGAGTGACCAACAGGGCAATCCTCATATTCATGGGGAGGTATATGAGTTTATATTTATCTAGGATAAAGAGTCACCCAGGTACTACTCGCTACAGGAGGTTGCCTGTCTGCTGATGAGCTACGAGGCAGTGCTCCAAAGTGTTCATATTTAAAAACCTGTTGCCTGATGTTTCTTGTACTCCGGGCAAGATAACCCATGACAACTAGAGAAAAATTTAATATACTTAATTTACTTCAAACTCAGAAGCCTTCAGAACTATACATGGGATTTTTGATGCTGCAGAGCTCTTATAGGCTGCAGGGTTACCTATGCACAGTAGACCTTTCTTTCCTGTGTATCAAAAAACCTCACAAAACCAACAATAGAGTACATTTTATGATTTCTCTCCCACATATTATATCCTTGCTGGATTAAATAAATAAATATAAAATTGTCTGGTCCAGTAAGACCACTAAAATAACCAACCAGATGGTTCTTGTAGTGTACTTAGTGTTCTGCTCCCTGTGTCAGGTAATCTAAAGACTGATTCGAGCCTAAGGGTTTAGGTAGCCTGGTGGGTTTCTTTGTAGCAGGCCTGCAAGTAATTGAAGACAGAAGAGACTTCACTGAATATTGATGGCTTGTGGGTTTTATTAATGACTAGGAATAATTGAGAGAGCAGGACAAAGGCAAAAATAAAAAGATAAAGCAAAAACTTGATCACAAGGTATTACTGTGCAACACCAAAGTCCAGATGTATAAATTCACATACTTGTAGGAATTAAATTGATTTCAGAGAGAGGAAAGTTCGTAACTTCACAAGGGGAAGAAATTTGCAAAGTTCTGGGCTGAGTAGAGTGGGCACCTCTACTCCCTTTTAACTGCAAGTCTCATAATCAGAGCACCCTGACTTTTAGATCATATTTTCCTAGATTTTAAAAATGAGTTTGGCATGCCTCTCAGCTCCCTGATGCCTCCTACCTGTAGGCTGTGTGTGCAAGTAAAGATTTTGGCTGGACATGCTGAGCCAACGTCAGAGAATAGAGGGAATGTGAGTAGTATTGCTGAGTCAAGAGATTTCGGTTTTTGTTCTTCTCCAGGCTCCATGTAAAGATAGATCCTAAGTAGCTGGTGCAGTTCTTCAACCCTAGACACCATATTTATCATCTTTTTCTAGGTCATTTTTGGAGAATTCACATAACTTAATATTCATGATAAACCACATTTAGCAATGTTACAGGTTTGTTTACATGAAAATCAGTGGAGTTAGGAATGCAAACTTTATTTATATACACTAGTTTCAGTTTTATATTTAAAGCAAGGGGTTTAATTTCTATTTAAAAAAAATCAGCAATTGGGCAATTTTCTGAATTATTCAGTAAACACCCAGTCAAGTTACTGCACATCACAGATTATTTGGTAACAGCACTTCGGTTTATGGTTTGGGGATCAGCTGCCAGATAGTCCCCAAGGTCAGAGCAATGGAACGCTTGAGAAAGAGTGTAACAGCTGTCACTTGGTTGTGCAACCTGGGCCCTTATCTTTTGGCATATTCGTGCAGTCGGGTTGGGGAGCAGGAGCACAAAGAGCTACTGACACATTACGTAAATCAGATAATAATCCAACAGGTCTGCTCTTACCCTCCCCAGAGCAGGGTTCTAATTTCTACAACTGGGGCAGGATATTGTGTACCTTGTTAGCCTGCTCTGGAATGCCATTAAAGAACATGACCGAATTCTTTTGGACGCCTTAGAAGAAATGCCTTGTTGAACTTCCCACTCCCAAGTGTCTCCATTTTGTAGCTGGGGAAGTGAAGTATGGAAACACAGCCTTGCCCAGGGTCATGCAGGAAATGCTTTAGGAATTTTAGCATTCTTCTCATAGCTGTACAGCTATGTACAGCTGCCTGCTCCTCTGTATTTGCTTCACAGGGCAAAAACATGGAATGTGTTGGCAATGGGGACTCCCAAAATACTCCCCTCCAGCCTTTTACAAAATGCAAATTGGCCCAAAGGAATTTACTCAAATTGACCAGAGCAGACTAAAATAATTTACTGAGTTCTGGCCTGAGCTAAATAAACTGTATGGAAAGAAAAGGTATTACACCACACAAAGCAAGCCAGGAATTCCAGCACCACTGGGATTATGTTTAATGTTACTGAAAAGGCAACATTTGATTTATGAATTATCATTTTCTTGCCCAGTCAGAGGGAGGAGTAATGTGATGGATCTCCTTTTTACAACTGGTCTCTTCTGAGTTATTTAAAACCACAGAAGAGTGAAGCTCCCGAGAGGTTTGAAGCGAATAGGCCAGACAAGCCCATAACATCAGACAGGAGGGAAGTCAGAGGGAGCTGCCACTGCAGCTGCTCTGCAAAGCTCCTGGGGCACTTCAAGATGTTTCAGGCCCTCACTGCTCTGTTCCAGGGCTCTTCTATACCTGCCAGTCTGATTACACTGCAGTTTCTGTGGTGAGAAGAAGACTTTTCTAGAAAATTGATGAGCTCAAAGATATTTCATTTCAACTAGGTTGACTGAATCCAAAAATGAGACACCCCTTAAGCAGGCAAGAAGCTGATCTACAGCAGAGCCTTGCATGGCTTCACAGCAAAGACTGTCCTTGCCTTATGAAGTTGCTTATTGATTTTGCTCATTGACTTCTCCCTGAGAAATTAAAGGGATTGAAATCGTTATAAAGAGGTTTAGAGATGGAAGCAATTTAAGTGACAAATTGTCCTAATTGAATCTGAGGAATATTACTGAAAGAGAATAGAGAAAGTTCACAAAGCCAAGCTGTAGCTTCCTCGCATGAACTGGATAATCCTTTAGACCTCTACATCCAGTTAACTGATGATACTTGGTGATTTTTTTCCTTAGCTCTGATCTTTATTTCTGTCTAGATATTCCCAGTCATCTAACCTGCTTTAATAGCTATAAAGTGTGAAGCCTACCAGATTCATTATTTGTATGATTTGCTAAGAGTTATCTATTTCAATACAGGGACTTTGAAAGTAATTTCCTAACTGCTCAGGTAAGGGTGAAGTAGGGTGTAGTCCTCTGTGAGAAAGGAAGCCAGTACAAGTGACAAGGGAAGAGAATCTAAACTGGAGGAATAAGCAGGCAGAATCCTCAAGAAACTCTCATATTGTTCCAAAGAACATGACCAGCTGATCCCACTGCATAATGCACTTCATTAAGAATCAGCTTAATCTAATATAGTCATATTCCTCCCTTTTTTTTTTTAATTAAAGAAATCTCTTATTTTTGCCAGTAAAACATTTCAAAAGTTATTTTTCCAGAAGTGTAATTTGAACATAAAGTTTCACTTGGAAAGTCCTTACTACTCCATGAAGTCAGACTATCAGCAAGGATCTTCCCAGACAGTGTTCCAAGCATGCATTAGATGAATAAACACTAACTGAGAAAGGCATTTCATTAGAACAGAAAAAAAACAAAACAAAACAAAAACCAAACCACAAAACAGCAGCTCTATCTTCCTGATAAGCAGTAACTAGAAGCCCAGTTTCTCTTCTTTGGAAATGAAGGGGTAAATCTAAAAGGATGATTAAATACTGAGATTACAATCTTGACAGGACTGATTTAGTGCTTCAAATAAGCAACTACACTTACTGCTCTGTTCTGTCAAACACTTTATCTAAATCCACAGTCGAAAGTATGCATTAAAGTTAGAATGGAGTGGGTATAGCTGTAATGCCTTTCTTATTATTACCACCAGTTCAACACATGGTAATTTTGGTTCTTGATCCAGATTTTAATGCATGCTTAATTTTATGTGCTGAGATTTACACTGATGAAAATGCTGAAGCTCATTGCAGGTTTGCTTTAGTAGCAAATGCTTAAAATGCTTTGATGACACAGGACTTTGGCTCTTAGAAACAACAAAGAAAAAAGCAAAACCTCCCTCGTGTATTACCTTTACTATGAAAATAAGTGTTTTTTCTGTACCTGGTTAGAGCAAATTCATTTTGATGCTGAAAGATAAGTCCTGTATTTTATCCTTTTTGATTACATTTGTTTTAGTTTTCAAAGAAAAGCCTTCCAATTCACTAGGTGTCACCTGATAAAGCTGCCTCCAAAGGCACTGAGGTCTGTACTTTGTTCTTCAGATCTAATTATCCAATAGCCTCTCCCAGACTTATTAAAAGCCATCATGCAAATCCAACATCCAATTAAAATATTCAGGAATGCAAATTCCTCCCTTCAACCCTTCTGTAGTACAACACTGTCAGATTCTTTAAGTGGACAGTCAGTGAAAATACATTGTATTTAAAGTGCAGAGAATAGCACATGGCACTGTTTTCACTCAGGGCCTGTATTTACTACATGTTCTGATACAATTGCCTCATTGGGAGAGGTTTCAAGAGCAATGGAAAATTGTTCGAACATCCTCAGTTGAAAACTAAGACAGTGGATTTCATTTATTTTACTTAGTAGCATGAATAAAAACGAAAAGCCTCACTTCAAAAAAATTGCATTGACAACTTTAGAAGAGTTACAGGGTTTGTTGAAACTCCCCTTGAGTGAAAAGGATTTTCAGAGCTAAGTCAAAGCGATTTACTCAGAGAGAGATTCACTCAGAGATTTATCTGTCCCTGCAGTGTCATGCTATCCCCAAGTTACCCAAAGCTGTGAGCTGGCTTATCACTATGGCATACTGGAGAAAAATGAAGTTTTAGTCCTAGCCACTTGAGAGAACTGATGAGAGAATATGATGAGAACATATTCTGAAAAAATGTTCATGAACTTTATTGTATTCTTGCTAAAGTGTTTTTTAATCTACTTCTTTTTTATATCTGCAAGTGAAAATATAGAGCAGGTTTCCATATCTAGGTAGGAAATTAGATATAAAGGCCAAAATCAAAGAACTAGCTTACTAAACAGCATTACTGCATCCCAGCTATGAGACTGTTCAGCAAAGATCCTTAATTTGACTTCCACCTGTGGTTTCACAAACTGAGTCAGGCTGGACTTGGAGAGGGGTAGCATGAAATCAGTAGGACCACACCTTTGCCAAACCAGGTGAAGTAAGAGATATGCCATGGGACAAATGGTCCTTTTAAGAGATGCCGTAACACCTCTTCTCTGTTACTGTATCCAACAGTCAACAAAAAAATATTGATTTTGCTCTGTGCTCTTTGTGGATAAGGAATAAAACTGAGGCCCTAGCTAAAAATGAGGGTTCCTTAAGAGTAAGGGTGTTCTCCACATTGCTTTAAGGCAAACATCTCAGGCAATTACAGCAGCCTACGTAGCTGGCTCTTCAGGTTCTGGACGGATGCTGCAGGTTGCTCACCACCTCCGGCACACTGCCACGCCAGCAAGGAGGGTTTGCAAGAGAAACAGCGCAATACAACAGCTGGAGTGTTTCACCCAGGGTGTCACAACAGCAGGTAAAACTGGTCCTGTGATCTTTATATGCCTGCTAAGTGTTTGGCAATGTGCTGTATAACATAGAAGAAATTCTCTCTCACACTGCTCGCCAAATCACTGTGCACACTCTGCCGGACCCCTTCAACATAGGCATAAAGAGACATAGGAAAACAGAGTAAACGAGGGCAGACCAGTACTACTGAAGAAACTGAAATTGCATCTCATCTTACCTCGACAGTGAAGAGCTCAGATGTCACAAATATGCGTTCTTGTTTGATATCCAAAACTCTAGATCAAATAAGAGACAAATTAGAGATCACAACAATCCCCTGTCATTGCAAAATAGCTTCTGCAAGTGTTTGGACAGCAACTATCTTTGCTTCTTTCTGAACTAGACACAATTCAGTGCTACAAAGGTGCTTTCAGGTTGGAACAAAAATGAAGGAAATAAAACCTTTTTTGAAATATAGCAAGAAGAAAACCTTTGATTAATTACTTACTTATAGACTTGCCTTCAGAGACATTTGAAAAGGTTTCCAAATCTTAAATAATCTTTGTGCTATTCTGTAATTACATTTCCCTACTACTAGTCTAATTTACCTTGCCTCTTCCCGAGCCAAAATCTCCAGTAGCTTTGACATGTCTCCTGGGCAGTCGGAAATCACAAGGGAAAATCTGCACACTGTGTTGTCAAGGGTCAGGGCACGAGCTATGCACTGTTGCAGTAAATGTAATTCCAGGTTTCCACTGCATATAACAACTGCCACTCTGAAAACAGAGAGAAAAATAGGAGTTTTGATTGGCAGTTGTCCGTAAAGGAACCATAAATCACAGACACTGTATTCAATATCAGCTTAAGGTCTGCTAGAACCTCACCACAACAAATATGTATTATATGTCGGGGGGGCTCCTGGTGCTCAGTGTCATTTGTGAGTAGGCAGGGGGAGCCCAGAAACTGGCTACATTAGTTGGTCTGAAACGTTTTCATTTTGCATTTCCTGGAGATCTGAGATTTGTTAGCGATAATTAGCTGGAGAATTCTAGGTCTGTTTCAAGTTTTAAAAGTTTGACATAATTTTTCCCTGGAAGTTCTAAGTTTCAGACTCCTAATGATCAGACAACACATATGTCAAAGCTTTCTGTACCCATTAATTAAATCCACTTCAACCTGAAAAATGAGTGCAGAAATGTTTGAAGAGCAAGTGAAGAGCCATATGGTCAATCCATGATAATTTCTCTCTGCAGAGTCAAACCTGACCTCTTTAAAACTGAACCTTTGCATTTTCCCTTTTATTTTAGCTGTACTGAATTGGAATGCATTGCTGCTCTATATGTACTCTGTCAGCCTCTTCTGAAGAATTGCCTCAGCAGTATTTTAGTGTACAATGCTGTGCACTGGAAATTTTATTTTGTCTTGAGGACACGTATGTTTAAATACATTCTGGACTACGTCCTCAGACAAGGCTCAATCCACTTAAGTGCTGAGTCCTCAAGCTGAAAGGCAAGGCAGCGCTTACCCACACGTTCAACACCAAGCACAAGGACAGTCCCTCTGACTATGTGGACAGTTCTCAGGACTGAGAGGTAGATGCCACTGGGTGACTGCAGAAGATAGCCCACCTCCTGTCCCACCACAGATGGGGCTGGTTTCCACAAGAGGACCGGGAGGAGGCAACAGGCTGACAAGAGCAGGTTACTGCCCTGGCAGGAGCAGCCATGCCTCGTGGAGCTGTGTGTAACTGCCTTTCCCCCAACCATTTGAGAACAGAGGAAAACCACAAGATTTTTCAGGTCTCCAGGCTAACATCTGTCTTGTTCAACATGGTCTTATGACCTGTGACTGGCCTATTCAGCCTGAAGCATGCACCACTGATAAGCCCATTGCCGGCTCAGGGGCAGGAACTGCCTTGTCTCTCATACAACAAGTAGCTTTTCACTGTTTCCTGGGAACAAGGTGCTCAGCCCCATGCTTCTGCCATGGTTCCCTGTTTGCAATAGCTGCTGTACCTTTTACCCTTCAACTCAGGCAGTTTCCCTGCCACCACTGCTGCAAGTCCAATGGCCCCTTCTGCGTCAACCGTGGCTCGCTCATACTCCAGCAATCTCAGCATGGAAATGAGGATGTCCTCCTCCCTGAAAGCAGGAGAGTTGTGTCAAAACAAATCAAAAGAGCTACCAAGGGCAGAAGATAATACATTTATGTGTAACTAGGTACTTTCCATTCTCCCAGGTTCTGTAATACCACCTCAAGGTGGTATTACAGAACACTGTGCTGCTGGGGGTGAATGTACATCTCAGAATCATTATTAACTGAAAGACAGGATGGGGTTTTTTTACTATAAATATTAACTAAATCCTAGTAGTAAGTATATTGCACAAACTTGGCCTTTCTGTGAAGATTTAGAAGAGTTTTGCCAAGGGCTGCCTTCAGGTATTGTAGAACACAACAAAGACAAGTTTTACACTGAGAGCATGACCAGGTACTGGCAGCAGGTGAAGTATTGGCCAAAGGGCTAGTCTGGACAATGCTTTTAGTCATATCATTTAGTTTTAGGTAGTCCTGCAAGGAGCAGGGAGTTGGATTTGATGATCTTTCGTGGGTATCTTCCAATATGAGATATTCTATGATTCTGTGATATGTGGGTTTGGATTCAATGTCTTCAGTGCCCCTCTTGAAATGAAAGGTACCCCATCCCCATGCTCTCACAGTGTGTGCATGGTGGCATGTCCTGCCACCTGCTCTCCACTGCACAAGCAGAACCACAATATCCTAGTGATACACTGCATTTTTCACATATAACGATGTTCATCCATTCACTGTTTTTCTTCACCTACCTCACAGCGACAACTTTATCCACAAGTTTCCCAGTCAGCTGCAAAGAATTGCTGCCAAAGCAAACTCCGCTCACATCTGCAGATTTCAAAAGACAAAACTATGAAGCTGGCTGCCTTAGACGTATTCAACATGTTTTGGAGTGCTGGCTGGTTTGTACCCTTAATGAGTGCAGCACGCTGCTGTTATATGACCTTAGGTTGCTTGATTTTTTTTTCATATGACAAAAATCCATTTGGTAATGAAAGACCACATCTTAGAGGGAGACTTTGCCATTTTGGATCCCTCCAATAAAATTCTGATACTTCACTGGCACTGTTGCACCGTGAGAGTGACCCTGCAGCCCAGTGCTTTTCACCGTTCAATGAAGCTTGAAGGAGAGAAGAGCCAAGCACGGCACTGGGCTTGTTAGCTACAGCAGGACAGTTGGCAACGGGGTGCAGACACAGGCAGAGCTTATCAATAGGGATAAGAAGCTTTTTATAAAACTCCCATTTAACCCGAAACTTCCAGAGTTTCGGTAAAATCAGGTCAACAGAATGTTCTTAAATTGTTTAACAGTTGAGATTTTTTTTGAGCAAATGATGTGGAAAAAACTGTGTCATTTATAAACACTTGTTCTGAGAACAGTTTTATGTGTCTAAATATTTAAGCACTGCATTTTCCCGCCTTTTCACAAATCAGTCTTTTACACAAGAGCTTTCTCATTGATTCCACTGTTTTAGATGCTGCTTGTGAGCACAATGGTCAGATAAATACTCGCATATTTCTAAGTATTCATGTGCACTGGAAATAGCATTGCACTCCAGGGAGTGGGGATGGGGGAAAGTGTGGCAGAAGTTGCTCTCACAGCTTGAACCCTAATGTTTGAACTGAAGGAGAAAAAATATACTTGGAGAAATCTATTACAGCGTTTATTTTATCTCCAAAAGAATAACACATTTTCTCACCTCCATAGAAGTGATGATTGTTGCAGGCCTGGTCTTCAGCTGGGTGGCCAGCCTTTAGGGACTGTTGCAATACGGGGAAACTTTCAGATTCAACCCCCTGAGGAAGACAAGTGTTATCACTTTTTTAATGAGCCAGTTATAATAGAAGTCACCTTCAAAGTAGACACCAAAACCTACAGAAAGTTTTCTCTTCAAATTAACAATTCATTTCAAGTCGCATAACAACTGCGCTACCACTAAACTTAGGACCAAATTTTTCCAGTAAGAAGTTATTTCAAAACACAGAACTGGATTTCATTTGCTTTGGAAATATCTTCAATTTTTTTTTTTTTTTTTCTGAAATAAAACCAAGCAACCAAGGGACAGGAGCTTCCCTGTCCCTCTGAGGCTCTTCTCCTAGGCAAACCCCACAGGATCAGACAGTTCCTGCCCCCAGCATATGGAGTCTCTGCAAGTGTATCACTAGATACCAGTGCAGTGTAATCACTAGATACAAGTGTCTTTTGAAAGCAGCTGTGGTGAACACTGCCCAAATGCAACACTTAAAAGGTGAAAGGAAACTTACAATTACAGAAATATGTGGGTTGAGGTATTTGAGTGTAGCAGCTGACCCTGCCAGCAAGCCACAGTGGCCTCCTGCAGGGAAAATCACTGCATCCAGCTTTGGCACCTGCTCGTACACCTCCAGCCCCACGGTTCCCAGGCCTGACAGGTACACAGCACTATCCTCCCTGTGGGAAGGAAGGGCACAGATCAGCAGGGGTCAATGCAATAATAATTCAATCTACCACTTTCAAGACATCATTCAGCAGAACACATATGTGAATCACCAGCACATGAGGGGAGGAGGGGGTAAAACAGAACAGTGTCATCAGATGGCCATCACATGCTGTTACCTACTGGGAGAAAACTCCTGCTGTTGACAAGCCCCTCAAATAGACTTCAGGCTGAAGAGCACTTAACTCTTGTTACCAGCATCAGGTGATTACACAGCTGGTAGGCAGAAGTCATGTTTCCATTGCTGTCGTTTCCTTCAGCTTCACAAATTTTAAATGTTGCAGTCCAAACTAAAAGCAAAGTCTCAAAAGGAAATCTCCTTCTCTTTATTTATTAGTGCATTTAGTGTTTGTGGTAAATGGAAATTTTCATGGGATTTAAGCACTGTGCTCAGCCTCACAAACACCAAACAGATTGCTACAGAGTTGTCTCTTTCCACAGTCCAGGGCCAATATCTGATTCCTTCACATTACTCTGAAGACTGTGGAAGAGTAAAAAAAGTATTTAGTCATGCCAAAATACTCACTGGTAAAACACTATCAAAGGTAATATAATGAGCAGAATAGGGATAAACAGAGTCAAAAGACTGAAGAAAACTCCACTATACAGAGAAATGACTGACTTGGATCTATTTCTAAAAGCTGCTTTGCATTTTATTTATAAGTTACCAATGATGTAAATGTAGAATGATATATGAAGAAAAAAAAATATGAGCTCTCTGTAGGGTCTGCTTTTTCAGGCAAACAGACATGCAAACAGAATTATAGATCCAATGACTTCACTTGATTTATTTGACCCAAGGATGTTTGGGTACTAGGAAGCTGTGTTTTTATTACTGTTAGACTTGTACAGAGAGGCTCAGCTCAGGAGCACAGAATGCCTGCAAGGTAGAGACCAAGGCCCTTGTGAAGTTACCTCACATATATACCAAAACACAGAAAATTCCTCAGGGCAAGAGACTATGTAACTACATAAGAAAGGAAGGGAGTAATGAACTTTCACTCCTGTAGCACAGGACAAAGGCAAAGGCAAGAAATAATAGTGGGATGGGTAACTGAACCCTTGAATTTATTGTCTCTATGAAGATACTGAAGGAGCTCTCTCCTCCTTGTATGCCACAGAATATATCACTGGTCTCCTGAACAATTCTGGAGTCTTATTCCCAAATAAGATTCAGAATTGAGTCTGTGGAGCTACCTCTGCCATGGTTACATGGGAAGCCACAGGGACCTGCAAAAACGAATGAGGACCTGGGATATTCAATTTATGAGTAAAGCTTCTCTAACAACTGAAAACTGTCTGGAGGAGACTGCTCTGGGCACGGAACACTATTAGCAGTTTGAATCAATGTTTCAGATAACCACATCTTCCTTGCAAATATCCAGTGAAAACACCAGTTCACTGATCAGCCGTCAGCTTTTACAATAAAATGGGTGATTTTCTTTGCATTGTGGCTGATTACTTTTGCTTTGTGAAAGCAAACATATCTCTTTGAGTATCATATGCCATTGAAGCAAAATGAAGGAAAAGGGCAGTTAAATCTAAAGGCTGTAAATTTAAACAGGCATTTTTGAGCCAGAGCTAGAAATCTGGATATTTGTTCTCTGAAATGTGTGATACATCAGCAATCAAAGACGGGCTGTCAGGCTTCAGTTTCCCAATGAAGTTTTGTTGTGGCAGCTAGAAGGCAGTGTTTCCATCTGTTCCAAGTAAAGGGCTCAGAAGCCATCAGGTAGAGTAACAGACTAACCGGATCACAAATAATCAGGGCTGATCAGCATTTGAATATGGAGTTAAACAAGAAGAAAAAGGGGCTCTCAAGGAAGGAAGGAAGGAAGGTGTGTAATTCAATCTGCAACACTCTTACCTCTCTGTTTCACAAAGGAATCTTTCTCACATCATCCCAGAGGTACTGAGTTACCTACTGGCAATAGTCACATTGCATTTATGACGAGGTCCTGAACCCCTATATTTACTATTTACAATTTCATGTCACCTGGGCAGCAATTAGGCAGACTAAAGGATTCAATTCCAATTTGAAAAATCACATTTCCTCCCTGGGATTTCCCAGGAAGTTGCAGTTGTATAAAAAGTGCCCTACCTCTGACTGAACTCCTGCATGTGATTTGCATAACACAGTGTTTTAATTGCACTCAAGAAATGGGAAGAACTGACGATGACATACCCAGCTAGAGGGCATTGCCCATGCAGGTACAACCCAAGACAGTCACGTAATGTCTGCTTCAGGAAAGGAAGAATGAATTATTGGGCAAGGAGGTCCAGAGACCAAATTGCTAGGGATTTTATGGAAGCTAGAATTAAACAAAATGACATTTCAGGAGTTCCATTCTAAAGCATGGGAGATCAGCTGTTGTTTTACAAACAGCTTTGGCAAGTGACAAAGTGTATGTATCGGACACACACTGAAGAAGACTGGCTATCCATACAGGCATACATTTCTCTGGGACATCTCTCCCAGCCTACACCTAACAAGTTATGTTTCAGGCATCCCCTTATGATGTGGTGTTGTGGTGTTTTTTGGGGTTTTTTTTCCTAATTTTTTTTAAATCCTATGTGTGAAAAATTGCAACTGAGAGCTTTTAGTTAAACATTGTAACACCTGAGTAACTCTGTTTCTTGTAACCTGAAATAAATCAGAGCTAACAGCACCATTTGAGCAGTACAGGGTTTAATATGGCCTTCCCAATACACCAGCTGGGAAAGAAGTGAGGACTTCCTCTCTTCTGCTCATTCTGGGACCCTCTTTCCAAGCAACATTACTCATTATTACTATGTTTAGGACAGCAGTGCCCAGGAGCTGAAGGGGAGCGGGCAGTCACTGCAGGAGATGCTGTACAAGCATGAGGGGGTGGGTGAAGCCTGCACAGAGGTGGTGATGGTGAGGGGAGAATAACATTCCTGCTCGGTGCACCAGAGAGGCTGCTGGCTACCTCCTGTTAATGACTCAACCCTCTGTGCTTTTGGAAATCTTACTTGAAGAAAGGTAAAAAAAAGAAAACAAAAAAAAAGAAAAAGGGAAAGGGAAAGGAAGAACAGACTGCAGAGAAAAAAGGGAAGATGTATCTGTTCTAAACATTTTTGCCTGTCTTATCTCATTCTAATCATGCTTTTAGTAGATCTGACTTGTGCACTGGCCTCGAATAGTTCAAACTTAGACTTATGCTCATCCTTAATTACTTCAAATATATGCGCGAAGTAGCCTCTTAATCATCTTTTTTTTTTTTAAGGCAGAATCACAGTTTTGTCTCTCATATCAGATATGTGAAAATTTTACAGGATTAACCTTCTCTTGCTCTACATTATGCCACCAAACCCTTTGCATTAAAGATTAACTTTTACGCACCTAACTCCAGAGAGACCAAAAATGAACACTAGCCTTAATACTTTCTGACAGGGTTCCTAAAGAATTAACATATAACCAGTATCATACTAGCCCATGGAAATTCCTAATAAGGAAGTTTGCCTAATCTGGGGGAAGAGAACAACGTTTCATTTTGGTTTCCATCCCCAGCTGTTACAGAAAGACACATGGTTTGTGCCTGGGAACATACCATATTCCTGGTAATGGGAACATTTTGATGACCCGTGACCACAATTTAGCAAAATTTTTGCGGAGCTGCACAAACATCTAATGTCTTCTTTCAAATCAGCCTGACTTTCCACTTACTCTTCGAGGTAGAGGTAACCATTCTCCTGCGCCAACCTTCTTGCGTGTATCTGGGAATCCTTAGCTGTGGTTCCATAGGATATAACCATGGCTCCATACTCACGGCACATTTTCACCCTGACCGGAGATGTGCTGGTTGACATGATGACAAAGACTGGAATACGGAGCTCTGAGGCATGGTAGGCAACAGCCATGGAAAAGTTACTGTCCGAAGCCACGATCACCCCTTTTCTTTGCTGATCCTAAAAAACAGGGTGGCTTATTGCACATTATATTGTCACATAGTTGTCCCATGTGATCCTAGACCATTCTAGTGATCTGACTTCCTTTTTTCCCCTCTACTTGCTGATCAAATTGTGGTATTTTGGTACAGTATATGTATGTCTGGTGTGATTTCAGGATTTACACACAAAGCTAAAACAGCACAAGATCAATCCCCATTCCTGCATTCCTCTGGGTTTAATTCTTGTTCCATTGGGAATAGCTGCAAAAATCCAGCTGATCACAGAACTGGTACCTGGTCCCTTTAGAACTGATAACTCTTCCCTGCCTGTATGAAATTATTTCATTTAAGGTTTCTTTTTAATAGAAGATTTCATTTATATTATTACAAAAGCGCAGGAATAGCCATTGCTTCTGGGCTGCTCTATCATGCCAATTACAACTATTATTGCTGCAGAGACTCAATAACCCCCTATGACAAATGATAAACAAGCTATTCCTGTAATGATACTGAAATTCATTACAAAATCAATTGGTGATCTAGATCCTTCACATCACTCATTGTAACTTAATTTCATCGTCAGTCCCGAGTTTGGTGGTTTCAACATGTCAGAACCACAATACACATAGAAACACTTGCACCTAAATGCCACAGGAGAATGCTGGTGTTTGCTTTTTGCAAGATTTTCTTTCAAGTATTCTCAAGCATTTCACCAGCAGATCGGCCGATCATAAATAAAGTAGTATTTTGCATTCAGATACTTGTAGACCTATCTATGTTCACATGCTGTGTTCAGTACAATGGTTTCATGGAGATTACAGATAAATTTATCTTCAACTCTGCTCCACTTTTGTGAGGCAGAACTAACCTATTTCTTTTTGAACACTGACATTTTGTTATACCTGAGGCAATGATGTCAGAAGGTAAAGTACACCTCGTTCCTTCACAGATCCTGTGTATTGGAGGAATTCCTTCTTCAGGTAGATGTCCATTCCATATTGCTTGGATAGCCTAGAATACTGGAGGATATAAATAATATTATGGGCATGTATCTAAAATTAAGAAAAATCGTTCACACCTCATCAACTGCCTGGTGAGGCATGCGTTCCACTGCTATATGTGAGCTCTAAAAAGTAAAATTTTTCATCTGTAGAAATACATGACAGTGTGTTGTTACCTACCAGGTTCTTCTGGCTTATGGAAGTAATTTTCAAACTCGCAGCAGTGAAATATGGAACACGTGCCACTATGAATTCTGAAAAGAGCACTTGTTTTGGTCTTATTGTTCAAATACAGACATTAAAATAAGTATTTTCAATTATTTAAAAAACCATGCTTCCAGCACTTGCCAGAATTGGATACTGAATACCCAAAAAATAAAGTTGTCATCTAATAGATAGAAAAGCCATCAGAAAATTCCTCCTTGAGCCCCATTATGGCTCTGCTATGTTTTCTGCCACTGATTCACTATTGCCTGTTGCCTGTTTTTCACACTAAGGCCACTACAACATTAGTAAAGACATTTCTTACCCAAAGAATGATGGAAATAATAAAAAAAAATATTTCCCAGGATTGCAAGTGTAAGCAGCAGCTGTTTGAAAAAGGTTATTGTCTGGAACAGAAAGAATCCCTGAGCTGAGAGGAATTAGCGAGCACATTACCTGTGATGCAGCGCCCGAGTGCATGATTTTTAAATATTTTTTTAATGGTAAACATTTATTGAGTTTTATAATAAGATACTCCCAGCATGCATCAACATATTAATTTCCTATTACCATATTCACTAAACCAAGAGTTTTAAAGAGGATAACTTATGAAATAGAGCTGCAGTAAGCCTGTGGGTTCCAGCTCCCTAGGCTTACTGCATCATCTATTTCATAATTGGCTCCATTTCCTCTACTGGCTGCCAAAGCCAACCAAGACTTGGGGATTTAGGGGATCAAGTCCTCATTTATGATAAGTCACAAAGAGAGAGAGATTAAAAGACACCATGACAAAACATTCATCTCAAACAGTATCTGGCAGTGTCACGCATGCAGTGTAATATGTACCAACGGATTTTTCAGACTGTGGGAGTTCCAAAGTCAATTTATATAAACCAAATGTATCTGAAACAGATATTTGCTTTAAAATATACAGTTAAACTAAATATTTCAGGTGAATATTTCAAGGTTTTTTAGTGGATTTACAAGCATGTGTTAAATTCCTCACCCATAGGTGGGGCCAGATTCTCTATTTTGCTTCTGAAAATGCTGGCAGGAGCTACCACTTGCTGCTCCTTTGCAGATCTGGCTGCAGAACTGAAACAATGGAAAGTGCTTAGTACACTAATAGGATAATAGTTTATATCTTAGGGAGCCTAATCTATGGAGAATGCCTATGCAAAATAGAACAAGAACACTATACAAGAAACATTACTAGTTCTTCACATACTGTACTTGTTTTTGTACAGAATCTTGGATCCTAGAGTGAATGATAAGTGAAAGAATTTAAGGAGATGAATCCTGTGAATTTATAAAGTTGCTAAGTCTCCTACAATTAAAAATGTGTCATTAAGTCATTTTGTACTACAGAGGTGGTGTACTTCAGATTGTTATTTTTCTTTAATTTTGATACTCAGTATTTTAACTCTTTGGGTTATCCTTTTCTGCTTCCTTTAACTGAGCTTTTTTTTCATATAGCCTAAATATAGCAATTGCTTCTAGCAAATCAGGTGTCAGTGCTATTTTCAGCTGTACTGACCTGATGTTTGACCTTGTAAGACTCATTGAACCAGCCTGTGAGATCTCCCTTTTGTCACTGTGATCTTATCTAAGGACTATAGATACCATGCCTAAAATACAACACACAGCACAGCCTCCATTTGGCATCCACAAAGCTAACACAAAACAACCCTTAAAAGTTCCTAAAGCAGTAACCAAACCAGGTGTCCAAATTAATGCCAATTCCTTGTTTTCCTGTACTCACTACCTCTTTGATGTGTAACAATTCACTCACGATGCCATTTCTCACCTCCAGGCAAACTCCTGTAAGTAACCAGGATGCTGCATCCATGGTCTTACCTGTAGATAAGGAATCACCCTGAAAAGTGTTTCTCCATTCAATTATCTGAATGGGTTATAGTCATGGTCACTTTTTTAATCTAAACAAATGTCCCTGAAAGGGGTTCTTACTTCTCAATGACAAGTTAAAATAAAGGTTACCTGTGTTTTTCTTGACACCACTCTGTGCTTTTGAATCAATGCATGAAATGCACTAATGACTTTTGAAGGACCATTACTTTGAATAACAACAATCATGGACTATTTTCACACTAAAACAAGGGAGGATATAGGTTTTCCACTATTCTGATAATTTAAAAAACCATGTTCATAAAAAGAGAGTAAAGTGTGCCTATTGAGGTTGACACAGTAAACGCAGAATATAGGGGATACAACTATATTGTATATAAAAGGGGATACAACTGAGTTGCATAAATCTGCCAGGGACATCCAAGAGGAAAGAACTATTTAAGTTGAGGGGCATGAGCTTAAATCCAGATGGCAACTAAACACCATCCAGCTGCTTGCTCATTTCCCTCCCCCTATCCTGCTGGGGAGATGAGAATTGAAAGGGTTGAAGTGAGAAATCTCTTGGGTTGAGATAAACCCAGTAGAAGTAATAATAATAATAACAACAATGACAGTATTAACAAATACAACAACAGTGTCATTAAAAGGAATAACAAAGAGAGGTAAATAGAAAGACAACCAACAACCAGCCAGACCCCAAGCAGCAGTCCCCCCAGCCAATTTTCCCTGATTCTGTTGCTGGGCACAATGTCACATGGGTGGGATGTCCCTTCAGTCAGTTGGAGTTAGCTGTTCCAGCTGTATCCCCTCCAAATCCTTGTGCATCTTCAGCCTTCTCACTGGTGGGGTGGGGTTAAGAAGCAAAAAAGGCCTTGACTCTGTGTAAGAGCTGCTCAGCAGTAACAAAACCATCCCTGAATTATCAACAATATTTTCATCAAAATTCTGAAGCACAGTCCCGTACCAGGTACTGTGAAGAAAATGAACTCTACCCTATCCAAAAACCAGCACAAGGGGCAAAGCTGTGTGAGAACAAATGGTGGGAACTGGCCAAAGAGAGCCACTCACACTACTTGTGAGCAGGAGCACCATCAGTTTATGAAAAGTTTTGTGTTACACAGACACCTGATGGACTGGACTCTATGGTGCAGTCTTGCCTGCATTAGGATGTGTTGGTTGGTTAATTTTCATACCAACCATTTTCATGCCATACCTTGGGAGCAAGTAGATGGCTCAGGGATGGGGCCAAGACAAACTTTACCAGTTTTGAGCTATTGATCTGATCCATCTGAGCTGAAGGTGTGAATGAGGTCCTTCAGCAGCTCACGTGGCCAAGGCTGCTGCAGTCTCACACTGGCAGATGTACACAGGCAGTATCCCGTAACCGCCTGGCAGAAGTGCACAGCGCCACGAGGTGCAGAGAACAGATGGCTATCAAAGGGCAAAGTGTTAGCAGGTTCTGCTTTCCAAATTAAGCATGACACTCTCCCTCTCCCTGCCCACAGACCTACTTTTGTACAGCATGATTAAATCCATCTAGTAAATATGAACAGAGTTGCTGAATACAGAGAACAGGCAGTATATGAGTGCAAAATGCATCCATTTTTACTCCCTGCATTCCAGCCAAACCTTTTGTGACACCTTACTGCCCCAAATG
Source organism: Oxyruncus cristatus (assembly GCA_013399855.1). Classification (NCBI taxonomy): domain Eukaryota; kingdom Metazoa; phylum Chordata; class Aves; order Passeriformes; family Cotingidae; genus Oxyruncus; species Oxyruncus cristatus. Next base: position 2,054,209 of record VXAY01002611.1, read on the forward strand.
ATCTTGTATCATGTCCTTTGTCACAACTCACATTTCTTCAGTAGTATGCTACAAAAAGCACAGCTGTCCTTATTTTGGGAAATCTAGGCTAAAAAAAACACACTGAAAGTAGTTATATCTCTGGATCAGCAGGCACTATCTGGGAACCAGGGCAACTGCTGCACCTTGAGGACCTAACCACTTCACCCCAGTGACAGCTAACCCAAATCAGGGACTGAGATGGCAAGGTCCTTTCCCTGTGCATGCCAGAAAAACAATCTGCTGAGGCTGGTGGGGTGTCCTGGTCAGCACCAGAGAAGAATTCATTTGAGAGAGTGATTTGGGGCTGCTGCTAAGAACTGCCATTTGGCAAAGACACTCTTTTCACACACCGAAGGGAACAGAGGAGAATAGCCACAGAGTGCCCAGAGAAGACTTTCTGAAGAGCTCCCAATAGCAGAAATACACTATGAATTATACAGCCTGCCACAGTACTTCTCTTACACCTTAGCAAATGCTTTACATTGATGGGAGTGCCTCAGTCATTTTCATTCCTAGACTGATCAGCAGGTGCACACATTTGCATGTGTCCATCTTCATGTCCTTATTTTGTTGAAGACACACATGGCAGAACCACCTGGTTACAAACATATCCAGCCTTGCCAGGTTGGCCAGGCTGAGAAGGGAAATCTGTACCTTCAAACTCTCCAAAGAGAGTTCCAAAGCAGACCCTCCCACTAGACTTTACCCAAACACTGGTAGTCCACCATCACCAACTCAGGTTCCCTGTAGCAGGAGTTTTTCACTGGGAGCATAATACCACCTTGCATTAAGTCTATGCCTAATGTGGTTTATCCTTTGTTTACAGGTTGCTGATATCTTCGAGGATTTAGGTTAGTGTAAACAGGTAAGAAGAAAATTATTATTGACAGTTAAATACAACTAATATGAACATGAGTCTTGTTACACAGATCTATCTGCTGCAGCTCACACCTGCTCTTCCTTCATTTCTGATCAACTTCCATGAGGAGCAAGAAAAGAAACACTGAGAGAATGCAAAGCCATAAAGACTCCCTACCATGCAGGGGGTTTTCTGAACACCGCACTGGATTTTGAAGGCTGCTGCACTGATATCTTCGAATCGAATCAGCTTGTTACAGCTTGACAGGATGGTTGTACTGCTTGACTGAGGGATGCGGGAACGGCTGTCTGTAAGTAACTCCTCATTTCGGCTTACTATCTTCATTTCCCAGGTCTTCACATCCCCGTTCAGGTAATCCTCCTCACCAAAATCCTTCAGTCTCTCAGGGTTGATGGAGGGTGGCTTCTGTGCAATAAGGCCATTTCTCATCAGCCCATCCTTACAGCGGTGAAGGTCACAAAGTGCTGGGACATCTTGTTTCTTTATTTTATTGTCATCCCTGAAAACAAATTAAAGAAACTTGTTAGGACAGCTTGGTTGATTAAAGGCTTGACAATTTAGCATTTAAGAAGTATATACATCTCAGTTGCTCTTTGCAAGCCTTCAACAGACTGAATTTATTACTGCCATATTACCTGTCTTGTAGGTGCACTGAAAGCTACTGTACCTTTCCAGCTGTTAGAAAAGCCACAGATAACCTGAAGTGTGGACAAACTGGGAAACCGTCCTGCCCAAGAAAATAACAAATATATATTCCATGTCGTCTGGTAAGCGAGACCTTCCTTAGCACTCAGGACTCAACTGGCAATGATCCTAGTTCAGTGCTTCCAGAAATTTTGGAATAACTGGAATTATTCCAATTGCAACTTCCGTATGCAGCTCTATCTTTTTTCAAAAAAGACAAAATAGCTGTGCAGACCATTCCCATAAACTATTAATAGCAGTAACAAACGTCACTACACTGTACACAAGAGGTTCTGCTGCTCTGCCCTTGCATACTTGCAGAGCACACTCCTGACAGCCGTCAGCCGCCTCATGGCAGGAAGGAAATTACTTTGATAAGGGATAACGATTATATCCTAGTACAGAGCTAAAGAATGAGGTTTCCTGATCTCTGAGTTAACACTTCATAGATAAAAACACGTGTAGATAAGGTAGCAATGTGATGCCACAGAAACCTCCTTCCCCAAGGAACTCAGGAGAGACAATGCTGCTACAGAAATTTTCCTACCTTCAAATGCCCAGCTGTGCGGTCCACAACGTACAGTACACTGCAGTGCAGGATTTTGCAGCCTTACTAAGAAATAAACGCAAAACTTCTAGGAATTCTTGGACTTTGGAGAATAATGTGGAGAAAAATGAGCATTAAGCAGAAGACCAGTGACTTGAAGAAGAGCTGACACCACCCCTGGTCTGTGGCTACGATCACACAGATGGTATAAGCCCCTCTACATGACTCATTATTAATCCATCTGGTAGAAAGGGTTTTCTAAAAAACAAACATGTTGAATCATGTCAGAGATTTCACCATTATCTCCAACAAAAAAATATTTACCTTCTTCATAAAATAATTTGGGTTTAAGTTATGCGGTTAAATTCATTAGCAGAGCTGGCTAAAGCAAATGCTGTCCTAGTTTCACAGCAGCGATCAGCACTGTGATATCCTTTGTTATAATTTCCAAAAAGAATTTTTAAATATTTAGAAACAGCTGGGTCTTGAGAAATTGCCCCCACTTTGGGCAGTACCATTAATTTTCTTAACGGTCTGAATAATCTGTGCCAGTAGCTCTGCTTCCTATTACACTTCCAATTGTTCAACAGAGGAATTCCTATAACAACATGAGCAGCATAAAATGTTTTGTTATTTGAATCAAATAGTATACCAAGTAGCATCAATCATTTCTGTATACCCTCACAGGACACAATTTTGGTAGCAAGGTCTTCTCTCTCCAAAATTAATGAGAACACTAATATTCTTAGATACATAAAGTATATGCACATTTGAAACTTGTTTTTACTGAAACTCGTGATATAAAATATTTTCCCCATACTGTATCTTAAAGCTGATACACCCAAACAGCGGGCATTCTGTCTTCAAATCAAGTAACTTATCAAGTAGCTTATTCAATACTTGTCTGCATTTCTGCTCCATTGGGATTAGGTGATGGAAACATTTCATAAACATGCTAAGCTTCCAGTGTTAGTTCTGGTGCATATTAGTCAGGTTAATGCAAAGCTGAGAATCAGATCAGCTTTACACAGTAAAGATCACAGTAAAGTAACAGATCAGTTACAGCACAGCCCCTGGCATAAACAACAGCAGCAGCATCTAAGAGGCCACAGCACTGTTAGAGTTCATTCCCTATCGCTCCCTCCAAAACCCCCACTTTGCACATCACAGTAGCCCATAACCACTCCAAAAAGAGAAGAACATGTATGTCTTATTCACGGGTTATCTAAAATGTTTAGCAAGCATTAGCAATTAATTATATTTCTTCCACTGGAAATGGGTTAAAAGGGTATATGTAGGGTTAAAAAAAAAATTGGTAGGTCAAAAAATTGTGATTTTTCTGGGTCAATTCTTAATTTTATTGACTGGCATTTGAGATGTGAGAAAAATTCTCACTTTTTCATTGTATCTGTTGCAACAACTACAAAAAGTCCATCAAAAAAACACTAGCCAAAGATGACCACAATAAGTCTATTGATGAAGCAGGATTCTGTGAGAAAGTACAAGTGACAGGGTAATGCCTCACCCACCCTAGTGTCATCAAATGTTTTTATCTTCAAATAGAAAGACCAAAATGGGATATTGATTTTTTGTCCTACTCTTGGATTTCTTTTTTTTTTTCTTGGCAGAAAAAAAGGAGGGAAGCAAATCAGATTCTTGGTCTTTGATCTGCAGCACCACTCTCATGAACAGTGAATATCTGCTCAGGACCCTGATGGGGACAATACCTCGTGACGACTGGAGAAGAAGAACAAAAGTCAAACAGCTTCTCAAGCCTGAGCTAGGTTTAAAGCACATCTGAAATATTACCATTTCAATATTTAATACGGAAACCATCATCCATTTGCATCTGAAAGGTCAGCAGCCTCTTTAACAAGGGAATATCATCATGCTACTGTATATGTACGTATCGTATGTATATTTCAGAATAATTTTGATTCTCCTTCTACACCCATATCTTTCATTTACACTAGTAAATTATGTTTTTCCATATTGGGCCCACCTGGCTGTGCCACAGACCCTCTCCTAGAGCCCTCAAACCCCTAAGTGGGAGTGGGTAGGGTTTGGTAACATATCACAAGTGGACAACTAATGACCCTGTTGGGTCAAAAGAATTTCTTGCCTCAAAAGCAGTTCATATGCTTGGCAGAGATCATCTCTGTATGGATTTCTTTTGCAGGAACAGCCAAAGCAGGCAGCAAACCACGCAAGTACTCACAAAAAGACAGCATGTGACTTCTCATGCACAGTAACAAAACATAGTCCCTATTCCAGCAATCATGCCCACCAGATGCAGATCCAAGCCAACATAAATACAAACCACAGTGTCATAAAACATTGCTCCTTTCAAATGGAGCTTTTCCTTTTTTGGAGTTTGTCTAGGAAAGTTTTCATTAAAAAAATCTGTTTCTTTCCAGCCATAAGACAAATACCCAGCTGGCAAGCTTAGTTGCATGGTTATAAATTGCAACATTTTACCTTTAAAGTGATTAGTAAAAGCAAACATGGAAAATACAGTTTATAAACCTACTTTTTCAAGAACAGCTGCTCAGCATAACTGGAAAAAAAAAAAAAGAAAACATCCAAATGCTGACATTCCATAAATAATTAAGGCACAGGAAAAAATATCATTTGTTTAAGCTTTACATACTTTAAAGTCTCCAAGTCAATGCAAAGACAGTGTGTACTGAAACGTGCTCTTAGAATGATAAAAAGCAGCAATGGAATGAATAATTTTTCTATTTCCAGTTTGGATTTTTTGAACATACTGGTAATTTTCATCAAGTTAAACAGCACTAGGAAAAACAAATTTTGAAAAATAATACTATTAACAGACCAAGAAAATAGTAACACCAGCAAAAATAATTTGGGAAAATAAAAAGCGGTAGTGCATGCTACACCTAAAGACCTCAGCTGTTGCCTTGGTTATACAGAGAAAGAAGTGTCCAAGCAGTTATCCTGCAATGAGGGACAGTTACATGTCCCCATCGAGTGAAGCAAATGCAGACTGCCTCCCTCAGGATCCATGAGACAGACTGAACAAGTTAGACTGATGTATTGGATCCCCTCGACTTCTAAAACTGGAACAGCAAAAAATCGGCAGTCACAGTCGTCCAGGGTATAACAAATTGTGAAGGATTAGTCACTGTTTCTCCCAGTATAAATGTTAGAGGGGAGATCATATGATCTGCCTAAAAGTATCAGGCAGAAGACCTAAAAGTTGCCTTCTTGGGGAAAATAATTAGCTTGCAGGACTCATTGCCAGGGGATGCTATGAAGGACAACAATATAAATGCGCTCCTAAAAGAATTGTGCAACTAAATGGAAGTAGTGACCAGTAAACACAAAATTCAAGAATCAATCTGAGATTCAGGAAGCCCCTGAACACTCACATGGCAGACTCCACGAAAGCATATGAGAGAAAGCTTCTTAGGTGGCTTTTGTTTTTCTCTCAGCTCCCGTTACCGGTCACTACTAGAGAACACACAGAGGTAGATTGCTCTTCGGCCTGAGCAGTGTTGCTGTTTTGATTGCAGATGTACCCAATGTCAGCGTTTGGCCCATTTGGCAGCTTTTGTACCTCTTTCAAAATGAGCCACAACAACACATTTTGAGGCAGATATGAAGTTGGAATTATGGACATGCATTCCCATGTTACTGCACTGCTTTGCAGGTGGAAATGAAATTGTCACAAAGGGAAATAAATTTTAGAGGAAGACTGAAAACTTGGTATTTCTTTGTCATTTCTCCAGCAGCTTTTATCATGCATTCACAATGATACTCACCTTTAAGAGGGACTGACAGTATGGTACAAGTTCTGTAGAGTATTTTAGCATCCATTTGCTATGACATGAATTCCTAACTCCAATGCCCTGCTTGGGCTGATCAGTGGTAAAATGTTAAGCTTGAATACCCCTCAAAGAACAGGGTAATTAACAGCCTGTAATTAACTCATCAGCACACATATACATGTTCTCTATATGTGGATTTTTTTATTTCCTTCTTTAATGTTTTGGGTGTCGAGGTTTCTTAAGCTCATACCTATATGTAGCCATCATCTTCAGGCCCCCTGAACACCTTCCTGGAGCACACTGACCAACAGACATTGGTAAGATACAGTTTTAGACATATTTGTCATCTGCTTTCTGGATAAACAGGCTCAGGTCTTATGCCTGCAAGTTCAGAATACTTATTACAACAAAAGGTGACCTCTTTAAAGTCACTTCTGCCTCTTTCCTCCAAGTGTTGAGCCGAGGCATCTCATGTACAGGGGGTGAGGCAGGGGGAGCAGCAGCCTGCTCAGCTTATGACTGCAATGTGACTGCGGCTGGGATCTCCTCTCGAAGGAGTGAGGAAGAGGTAATGCCAGGATATGACAGAGAGGTCCCTTTCCCTCATCCAAATCCCTTTTACCAAGAACTTCCCCAGCTCCATTAATCCTTATAATTCCATGTCCAAGCACCCCTGGTGGTGATACCTTCCTTGTTTGTTGCAATCCCCTTTCCCAATAGCTCCTAAAGATTCCTGTTCCATCCTACCTTCTCTTCTACCTTTCTCCCTGTCCCCAAACACATTCAAATGCTGCAATAGCAGCAATTATTAAAAGCTTCTCAGCAACTTGTGCATGTGGAACTTTATGAAAGAGAAATGGAAGAAAAATTGAAGCTTGCTGAGACAAAAATGGCAAGGAGTATCATAACAGATGTCGTCTTCACTGCCAGGAGTTTTAGGTTACTGCACTGTATAGTGTCTGAGTACCCTGCACAGCACTACAGGGTGACAAGTACACTGCTGCAGGCACAGGGAAGAAATATGCTAGATCTCTCTTTGACAGCACAATTAAACCAAATCAAAGGCAATACTGCACTCAGACATTACTTTCTTGATTTATCAGTATTTTGTGTAACACTAGTACTTAGAAACACCTGTTCGAGACTGTATCACTCCAGCTAGTGGCATGAACTCGATGGAAATCTAAAATGCATGTCTGACATTTATATGCCCAAACCCTATGCAAGGCGATTGTTCTTAAATCACGTAGGAATTGCCAACATCTTCCTCTAAATAGAGAGACAAATTCAGTACATATTATCTCAACTTTATTGACAGAAACTGGGGCACAGACAGATCGACTGACTTGCCTAAGACTTCCGCAGAGTGACTTATTAGAGTGTCTTAAAGACAAAGAGATCAGGGCTTAGTAACTAGCCTGTATGACAAAAGTGTATGCACTGGGACCATCCAGCACAGATAGGTGCATAATAACCAAGCCTTGAGATTGAGCAGGCCTTTAAAACTCTACTCCCTGTACACAGGTCTGACAAAACCATGTGATGTTACACCAGCAACAAAGCAAGCTCAGGCTCATGCAAGGAATAACCAAGTTGCATTATCACCCCTGATAAAATCTCTCCTTAGTTTGTCAGATTTACCTGAGCCTGAGCCTAGCACTATATTTGCCTTCATCTGTGGTCATAATCCATTGCCAGCCTTCTGTACACACTATATAAATGTCATTGCTTACTGCTGGCAATGGAAACTGGGTGTCAGCTGCTAAACACATAAAACATTAGAAAAAGTAGTCTGCACACAAGAACAAATCACAAGGCCACCCCTCATAAAAGGTGGTGAAGCAGAGGTAACCAACTGTCCCTCACGGAAACCCATCCGTCTCAAAAGTTCTTAAAGGACATTCCCAACTGTGAATGTCAAATGATCCCTATCAAACACCGCACACCATTTGGCAGCTAAGGTTTGCCAGTAATTAAACTTTTTCCCTAAGTTGAATGTGTTCTGAGTTTAGAGGTTTCCTGGTGACTAACACATCTCCATAATTCACTTGTAATAAAGAACAAATAGCATAAATGAAACTAGAGGAAAGAGTGGTCCTGTGCTAAAAGGACTGGTTTAAGATTCACAGTTCACTGCAGAACAGCTCACATCATGTGCAACTTTGGGCAAGCCATTTTGGCACTGCAGAAACGTGATCTTGTCTTCCCATTGGTAATAAACCATGAGGGTTTATTATCAACCGGCACTGAACCCACTGAAACAATTTGTGTTCTAAACATTAGCAACATCTGAGATTGTTGGGAGGATTCAGGAAACAAGAATTGTCTCTTCTTTGTACTACATCTGGCAAAAGCAGGTTGTGATCTTGCGATTGGTGTCCAGATATTAAAACTGGGGGAGAAAACAACTATGGAAAAGGTTAAGAATGAAGTTGCACAACACAAGCATGCCATGTGGATAGACACCCTCAGTTCATGCTACACAAGAGCACTAAATGGCTCTTAAATTCCATCTGCATCCTCCTTAAAACAGGAATTCAAGACCACCATAACAAAGACAACCACAGTACACCTGTAATAACAGGATCTGACACAGGATAACCCAAGATAAATTTTCAGCAGTCCATTAGCCTGCCTAAGATTATTTCTGATACTGTGCTCATGAAGAAATAAAAAAGCTGAACTCCGTGGGCTAAAAGTATTCAAATCTCCCCTTCTTCTAGTGGATGACTCTAAGAACATCTCATGCCCACAGAACCCTTGGAGATATTGGAAAACCATGAACAATTTCTTGTTTGGGTTTTTCATACTTTTTTTTTTTTTTTTAAAAGCAAGAAAAGGAAAAAGAAAGCATTACCTATACAGCACAGCGACTAAATAAGCAACGAGGTGAAGCAAAACTCCAACTACGACACCATAAGGAGGCAGGAGGGGTCCAGGGGTTGTCATGTCCATGGGCCTGGCCCTGGGTGGACCCCAAGGGCTGACCGTGACCCCTGAGGGGGATAAAGGAGAGCTCTAGCTCTAAGTCAGACAGCAATATTCTCCAACCTTTGCCAGAAAGGGTCGTAGTCTTCATCTTCCCTGAAGCGCTCCCTGGGACTTCTGTTTTTTAACACCCTGGAGTAGAGAAACTGTGCTGCAAAATTCATTGTAATTCCTGGTGCAAAGCAAAGCTGGGAGACTGCTAGCAGGGGACACACTTGCCTGTGAGAAGTGTCAGCCCTGCACTGCCTGGGTGGGAAATAGGTGGTGACGTGCTGTAAGCAGCTCTCAGCGCTGGCTGGGGGGGAAGTGTCTTTGAAAGACATGGTTGTTGCTATTTAAAGAGATTATTTCAGAGCCCAACCTGTCCTTGTCAATTTGAGTCAGGGCCTGGATTATGCTTGGGTGACACTCTGTTAGCAGGGCACTCGAAGCTTTAGTTACTTACTGCTTAGCTCTGGAGCATGATCCCGACCTGCTGCAGGGCCCACGACCGAGCGGCAGGCGCTGGGATGGGCAGAGCGGCAGGAAGGGGATGCCAGGCTTGGGGTGGTTGAGTCACTGCAGGGATCCTTTAAGGCAGCAGCAAGGGACATGGGTCTTCATGACTGAGGCACAGAAGAAACTGATTAATTCCTTTGGGTCTTCTCTTGGCACAAGTCCTTGTAACAGAGAAATGGAGACATCGAGATCATACAGACAGAAAAGACCATCTAGGGAAAAGACTGGAGCAACGTATACATATATGTGTGTATATATATAGATATATATATATGTATATGTATGTAAAAACCCATCTAAATCTGTTTTTCATCGCCCTGAGAGTGTGCTAGCCAAAGGCACAGTTCCAGATGCAGAATGGCTGTGCACTGGCTATGGGACAGGGGATCCTTCTGTGGTAACTCTCCTCTAGAACATAGTCCTGATGGAACACAGGCTCCAGGCTGCTTGGAGGTGGAGCAGGTGTCCCTTTCCAGGAATGAGGGTACCCTCAGTACCCTCTGCTGACACAGTACAAAATCTTAATCTCTAAGATAGAGAACAGACATGTAATAAAATCTAATCCAAGCTATGACCTAACCCTCCCCACAGGGTATTGTGAGAAATACTATAATCTGATTTATATGGGAGAGAGTCAGAGTAAATGATCAAATAGTCTTCTGGGATCTCTAGAAAAGTCTGAGCTATGCTGGTGAAGCCTTCCCTACACTGGCGTGGCAGGCAGGCCCATGTTCCCCTGACTTCATCAGTACTGATGAAGCCCCAGATTCACAATTTTTTCCACTTTCTCCCACCCAAAACCCTTTTATTCTTCCCTTTCCAGGCAGTAGATGCACAGGTTGTGGTCGTGCCATATGCTATAATTGTCCCGAGCCCAGTACATTGCTGCCAGCGCTTACAGCCCTACTCCTGAGGTAAGTGCAGGCCAAATTCACTGGTGCCTTGAAGCACAGAGAGAAGGCAAGTGGAGCTACTACTTTGTTCGTATCATGTCAGAACTGCAATGCTGGGCAGGAAATGGAACCTAAAAGCACCGAAAATGGTAGCACCTAGATTTTGGGTGTCTGGGAGTCCAGACCAACGTGCTCAAGTCTTGACATGAATTCAGTTCCTCACAAATGAGGCTCTGATCTATGATTGGCACTCACAGAACATGCAAAATGAGGAAAATGACTTTCGGGACCATTTTGTCAAGTAGTTGGAAAAAAATTCACCAAGCTGTTACAGGACAAAAGTACATGAAGCACTGAATTGCTGTCCTTCTAAAACACTCCCAAACAAGCAGCCCACCAGGGAAAAAGGATATCTGGAAATTTCTGCTGTAGATTTAGGCCCATGTCAAACACTCAAAGCCCTAACCACTTACAAAACATGTCTGCAGTGCTTTGAAAAACACCAGAATTACCAAGGAAGGAAAAGCTACCTTTCAGCTTTGACTTTTTCTTTTATATGGGGAAAGGAGGCGATAGGTAAGACATAATTGTATTGCTGGTATGGTCAAGTGATGTCCAAGATAATTGCCAGGAAACCATCAAGGACAACACTAAGTTACAGGTCACCCTAGATGACATTTCTTTTCAAATCTGGAGTTTGTTACTTCCTACCAGCTACTCTTTGGTGGTCCTAAGGGAAGAAAGCCAAAGCCTCAGTGCTGTATTGCTTTCCAAAGGTTTCATTTACAACTTCCATGCTGCCACCACTCACACTTCGTGTGTTTGTGTAAGGAAATCAGCTTTAGACATACCCAACCGAGATCTCAGTAAAACCACCCTTGGTCAGGGGCACTGTATACATCCTAAACGGCAGTTCTTGAGAAGTGCTTTTATCCACATCATCACACAACACTATCTTGTGCTTAGATAATTTTGAGTCCAAAGAAAGAAATATACCCCACGCTTTAATCAATGCACAGAACTGAAATTCAGCATTCGTGTGTTGGTGTGTAAGAACAAGCATGATTAGGACTGGAAAGAAGTGGAAAATCCAAGTTTCAGAATAACAGTTTTACACTCATCAGGTTGTATATGACTGCCTGCCTTCCTCTCTCAGTCCCTGGCACAAAAACCATTAAAAGATAGCATAATGTGGAAAATAACAGCTGCTTCTTTTATTAGAAAACCTTTTAAGCAGTGTTATGTTGCACTTTTCCCAAACTGAAAAATAAAACAGCACCATTTTGCTGTGAAAATGGAAAACAATGCTTCATTCTCTTGTAACAAGAGAGGACTCAGTTTGGACAGCACCAGGAAAAATAGCTATTGCCATTGTAAATAAGGACTTTATTGAATTACAGGACTGGAAAGATTGTTTTGAAGGGTTAGCCAAGTTTTTCCCCACACTAAATTAGATTAATAACATTTCCAACCTCCGTGAGAACAGCATGGGTGGGAAGTGATAGTCTATCCAAAGCAGAGAATTCTTTACAGAATTTGATCAGTTGCAGAAGGAAAGAGGGTGGAGACATTCTGCAGTTAAGCCAAGAAAAGCAATAAAAGTTTCTCAGAGAAGAGCAACTCAGAAAACCAAAATGATCATTTAGGATTACGCAATGTATTGATGCAAATGCGGTGGTAAACCACTATGATAATCAGTACGGATAAACAAATACAGACAATTCATACAGAATTGTCAATTAAAAAAAAAAAAAACACAAAAAAACCCTCAAAACCAAAAAAAGGAATAGACCAAAAAGCTTCACATTTCCTTCTAATTTAGGATACTAATTAAATTTCCACCTCAGATTCTTCATAAACCAATATTTTTAGGGCAGACCATTGTTCCAGCCTCCAGTGTTTGTCAGATAGCAGCTGACCCATGGCAGCAAAATTTCACATTCCCATTTGTTATCTCTAGGGAGCTGAGAAAAGGCTGACAAGGTAGACTGAAATCAGTGGAAACAGATTTAACTTCCTCCAGCTGTATTTTGCAGTGGTTGGAAGAAAGGGCAGGCATCAATTCAAAGAACATATTTGCTGGAGCAAAAGGGAAGAGGGAAGCCTGGGTGTGCTTTGTCTAAAGTTACTATGTGGGACAGACTGTGTCTGTTTATCAGGTAAACGTTTTGCAGAAAGGATGAGATATTTTTCAAGACAAAGAGCAAAAGCTTACATTAGAGGTCCAAAAATTATGTCCTCAAAACAGTATTTATATCCATAAGAGGTCTAATTTTAAGATGCTGGACCAATAGCATCAGATGAGCAAAAAGTGGCAATTCCAGCACAAAGCTTATGCTTTCCTCTTACCAAAAAAATTCTCTATCTCTACTACTGAGACTAAATAACTGGTAAGAACCACGAGAACATTTTGTGTTGCTATTTGGGATATTTAACTCTGTGATATCTGCTTATCTCAGTTTCAAGTGGTAGGATAACATTTTTAATACATGCAGAGGCAGTGGATTAGCATTGCAGATGCATGAAAGTATCCAATAATCTATTCTAAGCCACCTCACAAAATTATATTAATGAGCAAAGAGTGTATCTAGATATCTTTGAATAACATGAGATACCTTATGTTATCACTCACTCTAAAGTATTTGTCACGCAGTTGTGTTCACACAGAGTGAAAGTGGGTCAGCCAAAGCCCACCCAAGGAGTCACTGAAAATCCACACTGGATTGTCTGTGCAGAGCACAGCAACTGTGCAGCTTCACTTCTGCTCTTTCAGATGCACTAAAACATCAGAGTGGTACCATATCATTCCAAAGTACTATTGTAATCATTAAAGTTATTTTCACTAACAGAGATCACCGAGCATTCAAATGGCAAGTGAATGTGAGCTGAAACACAATTAGCTTTTTTTTTTTTTTTTTTTAACAGACTTACTCCCAAAGAGATTCTGATTTGTCACAGCCTGTAGATAACTGCTCTATGATGTTTTCAGAGGCTTAAAAAGCTTTCAAAGGTGTTTGGCATGTCACTGCTTAGATACCCAACAGCAGTGAAGAACAGATGATGGTTTCTGCTGAACGTAAATCACTGCTTTGCCAGGGTGCCACTTCCAGCCCCTCTCAGCATCCTCACTGACTGAACTCCTCTGCCTCCCCACAGACTAAGCACGTCAAGGTCAAGTACGTAACAGTCGGGCTCTGTTACTCGTGTCCGAGACACTCATTGATCTAAATCCTCTTCCCTCCCCTCCAGCTGAGCCTAATTAAAACACTGAACTCTCAGTTGCAGTTCACGCTGTGCCGGAGATCAGCTCACCTGGGCTGTACCCAGCCCAGCCCACAGCTTTGCCCAGTGCTATTATGGGAAGAGGAAAGCGAAGCTGCCTGAGTCAAAGACAGAGCAGCCCCTGAGGTAACCTGGTGGCCAGAAATAGATCACCTCACTGGCCATCTGTGAGGTGGCTCCCCAGCTGGCAGGGGACATTTACCCGTGTTCTTCAGCCCTCTCCCCATGCCCCTTCCCTGCCCTTCTGCTGGGCTGCTCCCACCATCTCGCCTCCCCCTGCCTGCTCCCACACTCCTTCCACCAACACCATCAAAGCTGTGCAATCAAGTCCCTCCCAGCAGTCATCTCCTGGACTTGGTATCTAACACCAGCAGAACACTTTGTGCACCCTGGACTGCTATAATTTCTTCTAAATTCAAACCACCAGCTTTTGCCCTATCAGCTTGTCCTAATTCACTTTCCTAGGGATAAAGAGATTAATATGGAATTATTTATAGCATCCTGACGATTCAATGGGCTCCTCTGTTCTCACCTCTGATGTTTCTCATTCCTCGAACACAGGCAATGAGCCCTCCATTCCCCTTTCATGTTTTGTATCCTCTAATCTTCTATTTCTTCTTTTCTCAGTGTTAATAAGCAGAAACATTAGTCACCACTGTGAAACAAAAAGTCATCCCTTCATTACCATGTAGTTGGCAAAAAGTAGTATTCGAGAAGGAAAAAAACAGATAGCATTTACAGAAATAAAAATACAGAATTACATAGATTAACATCTGCATTAAGACATAAGATTTCTGTTACTACAATGAGTTGCAGTTGTGGGTCTAAATTAAAGAACGGTTGGGACAGATAATTGAAAGCACTTTACTACATCTGGACAGAATATTGTAACAGGTATTTTAACTTCCTTGGAGCCAACTGGTCTCTTAAAGCAAGGAAGGATATCCTAAAATCTGAGATTAGAAACAGCATCCATGCCTTCCAGATTTCCTACATGCATGCTGCTTCAGGTGATAATTCTCACTCCTACTTGTTTCATCCTAACACTAACTAAATCATACATGCAGATGCAGCAAACTAATAGCAGGTGTAACCAACTATCAGCCTCCCCACTAAACATGGGGCCAACTGCACTTTAAGGATCTCATTAGAAAAAACCTGAAAATAATAGGTGGAAGATAGTAGTCGAGTTCGCATCTGTTTTCTAACAATCAGAATTAATGCCCCGCCTCCAGAGTTTGTGGAGTGTGCTAATCAGGCTAATCTGTTCATTTGTTCATACTCTCACAAGATTTTTCATGCCTTGGATCAGCTTTTAATAGAACTCTTTTCATGGGCACTTCTCTTCCTTCTTATGGTTACACAATTTCCCTGTGGCAACTACCACAAATTCTCCTGTTAAGCAATGGCATTATGAAAGTGTTCAAGTTGTCTTTTGATGCAGTTTTGCAGCTGGAACTACAGAGGTGAGAAGCCAGCACCACACAGTAATAACTAGCTGTACTTTTGGGGAATCTCGTTGGACAGGATCCACCATGTGATTAACTACACAGGCAGCAGGATGAAAAAAATCCATACACGTTGCTCTCTCTCTGCCTGGAAGCGTGTATCGGAAGCATGCTTGAAGAAAAACTGCAGCTAAAGATCTGTAATAACACAGGAACTACTACCATCCTGCTACAGGACTGCATGTTCTCTGACACACGTATTTTAAAAGGAGTCTTAACCAGGGATTTTTACTACATTGGCTGTAAAATTACACATCTACCGTAAATTTTCAGAGGAATGGGAGTGGAGTGATTAGCTCGGCTTCTCTCTCTGGCAAGTCATTCTTCCCCTTGCACCTTTCCACGACTTTGTGGTAATTAAGAGGAAAGGAGAATAGGCTGACAAGCAATCAAAAATGCAATTTATTTCCAGCTGTTTCTCTGTTTCACTAAATATTTCCACTCATATGGCAAATACTACCAATATTCAAGGGCTTCACATACATGGCTGATGCATTCCCTAGTAGGGAAAGGTAGAGAGCTGTTAAGTAACAAACCTCTGTTACACTGCTGTTTGTCATGACTCGTGTTCAGCAAGGTGCTATTCAGCAGATGAATAGCTTCTCAGATATTCGCTGCTCCTTCACAGAAGGAAACTGTTGGTTCAGTTTCAAGTAATTATCTCATTTAATTGGTGTGGTTTGCAATACTGATCTGCCAAAGACACTAGACGAGTAATTCTAAATTGGGAATAATCAAGTACTTGCCCCATGAGTATTATTTTCTTCGAATATTATCCTCCACGGACTCATAGATCTATTTCACGTTTTTATGCGACTCAGATGGGTGGACATAAAGTTACAACAGCAAAGGGACACAGCCCTGTATAATAGAAAATACAGCACATATTATCAGATCACCATGTGTGCAATCCATGACTGGGAGTCAAAAGTCTATTCCTGAGTCACTAATTTGGCTGGGAATATATTTAATCCAGCTTTGTAAGGACAAAGGTTTCCTTTCTCTAAAATGGGTAGCGACGCTGCATCCCGTATTTCATAGGGGGTCCTGAGGCATGGCCAGCCCGAAATCTCTCAAAATGGAGAGACACAACAACTAGTTAAAAATACAAAACAAACATAATTCACTAATATTCCATGTGACCCACCTTTTCCTTCAGGTTTCTGAGTCAGTTTCCTGGCAGATGAGTGCTCAGGAAGCCGAAGCCACAGCTTCAGAAAACAGCCTGAAGCCATCGGATGCTTACCTAATGCTGGCAAACAGAATCCAGCCCAGTGTGCTGGCACCAAGATGACACCAGGGAGTCGATTCCCATAGCTGACTCACTGTTGGCTTTAGGCATAGTACAAAGTGTATTGTTTTGAAGAAGGCTGGACCAGAGTTGTCTGCTCCATGACACATACACTTGCTAACTTCTCCAGGGAGGGCACAGAGACAGAGCTGGTCTTGACAGTACCTCACACCATGAACCATGTGATAGGGGGGGTTTTTACACCATCAAATATTATGCCTTTATGACAACAGCAGGAGAACGTCCCTCTTTTTGATGTCCCTTGCAAGTCAAGGCAATAAACACTAGTACAAGTTGATATATAACAGACTAGAGAGGGGATCGCACTGGCACAGAACCTGAAGGTATTCACACATTTGAAGGCTGCGGCCCAGGAGACCTGTAACACAAACATAATCTGCCCCATGAACAACAGAGGGATGGAGGCTCTGGGGAGACTGCCAGGCATGTGGTGCTAAGAGTCACTACTATCAAAAGCTTTAAATGGCAAAGTCTACTTCATTCTCATGAAATCACCACTGCAAGAGACCCTTCATCTGCCCTGAGAAGCAACCCAAAAGCTGCCTACCTGCTCTGTGGAAATCAACCTCTCCAGGTAATAAAATTCTGCTTCTACATCCGTTCAACTACTGTTCCAATCCAGCAGCCAGAAACTGAGTGAATTAAGGGAGTGAAAATAATTGACCTCTTTTACATTGATCACAAAACAGGCCTCATTTTCTATAATGTGTTCAGTAGCCTCCAAGTAGCAAGAACTGGTCATGAGCAGCTGACAGAAATTAAGCCTGTGATAAGAGCTTGAGGAATCTCCTTGGTCTGTAATGGAGGCAAATCTCTCAGGGGCAGGTAGACAGAATACACAAACCTTGCACTGATTTCATCATGCACCAGTGTGAAATCCAGGGTAGAGATTGTTCTCTTTCATTTCCTTCTCTTCAGGGTAAGGCACTTTCCTCTCCCTACGAGGATGGGTTTTCTACCATATTTTTGATCCCTGAAGCAGTCGCCACTTAATTTTCTCCGTGTCTCACATAAAGTCCCACGGGACTGCAGTACAGGATGCTCCTATTTTTGCCAAGTGTTTGTTCAGCCCATGCTGCAGGATTCCATGCCCAATAACAACATGATCTTTTTCACATGGCACGTATGTCCTCTGTTGACACATATCCTTTATTTATTCTGTTCCTTCTCCCTGTGCTCTCTTTGGGATCACTATGCACTTACTCATTGCTTTTGCCAAGCATCTGACTAGCCCAAGAAAGTGATACAGAAAGACTGCACCAAAAAACATACCAAAAAAGCACCTCCCAAAATAGACCTAATCCTTATGTTTGCTCTCCCTTTCACCAAACTGCCTGCTGGCAGAAATTCACAGGCCTGTTCACTGGTATGCTTTTTTTGGCTGCTGGTATCTTGGGAACATCTCAACAGCTGGATTTTGTGCAAACCTATATTCATATGATCTCATTGTGTTCTCATATATGGCCATTTCCAAGATGAATGTGCTGAAGAATGCTTTCTCTCATGATAATCAGTTACTAACTTTTCCAAAACCAAATACATTTGTATAATATTCTTTCTTCTGTTCTCAAATCTGTCTTACACTGAAAAATCTACTCTGCAATTTAATGGGTGTTGTCACACACTCCAGATTTTTTATACTTAAGTTGCTAGTTAAGTTGTCTTACCCTGCAGCTTCATTCTGAGTATTTATAAATAACAAAAGTAATCTGAGGTAATTAATAAAGATCACTAAAAATCTCAGGACAGGTAATCCTCCTTAAAAACAGAATCCCACTTTGCAGAAGTATTCTCTCTGGCTGCATTTCCCTGCAGTGGAAAAAAACCTTCTCTCTGCTTACAGAAACAACCCCTGGAGCATAATATTAGCGGAAAACCCACACTATTTTGTTTAGTTCTCCATGGCTATCAGACCAGCACCTCACTATGGTCAAACATAACACAGTACGCAAAAATATGCAGCAAGTGCCTTAGAGGGACTGAACTCTTCCAGGAGCCTGAGAGCAATTCAGGAGGAACCTCAAGGAAATGTGCTGTAAAAGGGGTGAGTGGTCCCAGGAAAGGTGGTCTGGAATGGAAATTGCCTTATTTTTTTTTTATAGTGTGTTGAAGGGAAAGCTGATTCAATGAACGTTCATTGCTTTTTAATAGTGTGGCATAGAGGCCGGCAGGGACAGCACACGGAAAAGCATCCACAACACGCTCCCTTTGCACTATACATGGTGTGATTCTGCTCAAGGAAGGACAAAGGTAAAGGACAAACACATTCAGAAAACAGCAGCCAGCTATTCATAAATATTCTTCTTCTGCTTCCCAGTCTCCTCTCTTCAAAGCACAGGCAACACACTGAGAATGTCTCACTTCAAAAATCATAGCCTACCACATCAGCATCTCATATTCAAACACAGGGCAAAACTGAGGGTGGACTCACTATGACCTTTTGCAGTTCCCTTTTAAAGACCTATTTATAACAAAATTAAGATTTATGTAACTTTTCAGCAGGCACGATCAAACTTATTCCCAAAACAAGAATTCATACAAATTGCAGTATTGCTACACAGTGATTTAAGCCAAAAGCCAAAACACCCAGAAAAACACTGCCACTCCAATTTTCATAGCTAATTTCATTTTCATTTCATAAAAATGTTAACTCATTCACACCAACCCTGAGGGCTCAATAAACACCAAGGTTGTTCTGTGCCCTGTTTTGCTCAGTGCTTCATCCAAATTACCAGCTAAATTCCAATCACAGAATCTCTCTTACTAAGGCTATTTTGCCTTGCAACTGAGCTCACAATTTAAGTTGTTACGGCAGTCCGAGAGGATGATTACACTTTGAACTCTAAGATAGCACGTCTACAGGCTCACCTTCAGTTATTCAAATAACTTGATTTTCTGACTGTTGGGGTGGTGGTAATGACCAAAGAAATCTTCCTCCTCCTTTCTTCCTTCCTTTCCTTGCTCCACTTGCTCTATTTTATACGATCCAAAGCTTTTTACTGCATTCCAGTTGTAGTCTGTGTAAATAAATACAAGGGTAAAAAAACAACTTTGGGGAGACTGGGCCACTGCCAGCTTGCCTGGATAGCTGGGCTGTGCACGGAGCTGGAAGGGTGTTTTTTAAAAGGAGGGAAGCAGAAGAGCACAGCTTAAGAATCTTGGCTCAGCCTGGGCATATTTCCGCCTAACTCTGGCTAAACCTCAGCACGAACGGCTGGACGAGGAGTGGATCCACAGCTGGGGAGGGAGGGAGGCTGCAGGGCTCTCCACCAGAGCTACGGAGCCCGGAGAGGCTGGAACCATGCTTTTCCTGTGGGCAATGGCATTTATTTTAGTCCTGCAGGAGCAAGAACTTTCAGGTAAGTGATTCGGAACTTGCAAAGCAGAAACTATAGCTTAATTATAGCATTGTTGAAGCCTTTCCATGGGGTGGGTGAGGGAGGCAAATAATTGTTCACTATATTGGTTTTATGTGAAGGTGACACGGGTATGTGTCAAAATTCTGTGGGAATATTGTTTTTAACAGGAAAAACTCCATTTTTATGCTATTAAAGTCTGCCCTGTAGGCATATTGTTTTGGTAGAGACTTTTTACTTTTTACAGGAGATACTATCACTGTATCTTCAGAAATTCAGAAGTGCATTGAGGTGTGGCAGCCAGTGCCCTGAATCCCCATCATTACTATTCTGGTAGCCTTATTAACATACTAACTAATCCACTCAGAAACGAGATGGAAGTTCAAGGTGATTAGAGAAAGATTCTCCTTTATTCATACCCTTCTTCTAAAATTTGCTGGTAACAGCACCACATTTTATTTTCTTCTGTTTGGATTACTTATTCCTGAGATTTTGAGGCACATAATGCCTTCTCCAAATGCCTTGAGAGTACGAAGTATAAACACAGAACAACTGATAATCCTGCATCTGATTTCTACTTTCATTAACAAGAGATTAGTGCTGGAATAACCTGTAATCACATTTTAGTGTGGCTGAAAACTATTCAGTTTGGCTAGTTCAAGGGTTTATAGTCCCCGTGTAACCACAAACCTGGCTTCCCAGCCTGTTTGTACTATATCTTCTAGCTGAGGCCCAGATTTATTTTCCCTCTGCTCCAACTTCGTGACAACACAAGGGTTGTATTTCACGGCGGGGTAGTAAGGTCCTATTACACTCAAAACATTTCCTGAAAAACTGTTAGCCCCTTCTGCCCCCAAGTTCTGGTCCTCCTGCTTGTCCTGACTCCCTCCCACCTAACTGGCTTTGTAATGTTTATCAGTGATGAACTGAAATATCAGTGCCCCAGCAAGAGCATTCTAACTTGTTTTCACTCTACAAGAATTCATTATCCTCTTGTGAGTTTTGCAAGCTTCACCAAAATAAATATGAAATGAGAGAGAAATAGAAAAACCTGAAAGAATTTTTGGGTTTATTCCCAAATAAAGTATGGTTTTAAGCTGAAATCATTAGCAAACTCAGATAAAATCCAGCTAAATAGAATAGTACTTGAATAATAACTGCAATGGAGACTAGTACCCAATATAATGCCAGACAGTAGCTCCTCAGTCAGGGAGTCATGTTTGCTGTCTCAGTGGTATGCTTTATGTAAGAGGGAAAACTTTGTGCCTGTCATGGCCAGGGGAGCACCCTGCCTGGCTGACAGGCTTAAGAAAATCATCCCTCTGCTATCTTTGACTTGTGGAAAATCTAACTTTTAATTTCCTTGCAGATCCTCCCATCCTAACTCCTTCAGGTTCATCTTAGAAATTATTCCGATTTGGCCAAACCAGAATTTACGTTTTAATTCAGCCGTTAATATAAACAACCTCATATTCATAGAGTTCAGCCTCCAAATCATTCAGGAGAAGAGGCTGGCACAGGGGCCCTTCTGGATGCAACCATGTGCTCCTGCCTCATGGTCACAGTTTACAGTGCTTTGCTCTTGGTGCTGGGTTAGTTTGTGGGGTGCTGCCCAAACGTGGTGTACAACGTAGCCTGGGGCACAATACCTGCCCCACTTAAACGTGTTTCCATTCTTACAAAAACCTCCAGGCAAATTGTTCTGAGGGGTGCAGCACCCCAAGAGCGCCGTCTTTGCTCCATGTTTATGCACAGCAGGGAGGTGACCCGGAGCCCTGGGGTAAACAAGCACCCGGCACGCAGGGTGGCCCCACTGACATGTGCCATTCAGCTGAGCAAACCAAACTCTGAGCCCTCTACTAGGCAGGCAGCAACAGGAGAGCCTCAGTGGAGGCACTGCTGCTCAATACTTCCACACTGTGGTGCGATTTGCTTTTGAACAGCAGAAGTTTCATTCGGGTTTTAATTACAAGTTGAAGTAAACTAAGCGTATTAATGTTTTTCTTCATTCAGTGAACATGCTATGACTTATCAGAATATTTTGAGTCCTCTGATATTTACATTGCAATATCAAAGCTGGGCTATAAGCTAGACCACTGCCTAGAAATCAGAAAGAAAAAAATCCCTTCAGAACAGCCAGCTTTTCCCCAAAACTGACCATTTGCCTTCTCACAGAAGAGCATTTTGTCTCCAGGAGATTAAACCAACGCATGGTAGAATTAAAGCCACAGTAAAAGTTTATGATAGATGTCCTACCTTAAATCAGACTTGGACTCATATTTCTCTACTAACAAAGTAGTAATGGTTTTGTAGGTGTTTTTTGTCCTGATAGAAACCTATCAGCATTATTGTCTCCAATGCAAAACTCATCTCTGAGATCCAGCTAGGAAGGAGACATAAAGCTTGTCACAACCAAGTGTACCAAGAAATAGGTGTGTTTGTTAAGACTATGAAACATCTGAAGATAGGGGTTCTCTACAGAAGTGAGCCTTTTTGCAGATTTTACATATCTGTAAAGCCCTATGTTTTGTTACGTTTACTTAAAAGGAATTTTTTAAGTTCTGAGGACTTTGTAACCTCCATGTGTAAAGCAAAAGTTAATATCAAACTTCAAAAAAAGTCAGGAGTTCAGCAATATTGGACTCCTGCTATTCACCTGCAGGACGTGGCTCTATTCATAAATGTAGCTGATCTGCTCTGGTTGAAACAGTTGTGAGTCTTGGCCATGAATGCCAGGATTTAGTATGCACACATGTATATATGTGTGTGTATATCTTTCCCTCTTTCACTATTCTACTTCCTGAGTTGTTGCAAAACACATGAACTGTCTGCCAAACAAAATATCTTCAAAAAAGTTCTTAGACTTGTTTAAGTATTACAAAAAAACCCCTTCAAAATTATTTCATTGTACATATTTCTTTCTACTACCGTGACTTAGACGTATGCAAACTACACAATCACAGAGCTGACTAATAAGTCGCAGACTCACCTTGCCCACTCCCCATGGCTGTAGCTCCCATTATTAAACCAAAAGCCACGTCCTCATAAAGTTGAAAAATCCTTTATTCCCTGATATAGGGGATCATCATTGCCTGATACAGGTCATCCTCAAATTGACAGTGGCATCCAATATTTATGCATCTCACATCCTCCACTCTCGAGCTAGCCTTAAACTCTAATTCTACACAACTTGGGTTCTTTATGTATACTAAGACACAGCTCCTTTTGTTCCTAAAACAGCTCATCCCCTTCTCCGCACACAAGTATGTCCTCTACAGCTACTAGCTATAATCCTCCTTTGCAGCCCAAAGCATCATTGTAAGTTTCAGCATGAATTAGAGTAACGTACCTGCAAATTATGTAGCTCCTGTCTCTTTTCAGTCCAATTCCCTGCAGTCCTTTTCCATTGCAGCAGCAAGCGCAAGAGGATATTCCTGGCTGCTTGTTCAGAAGACCATCATGCTGGAATCATAATCCAAGCCAACAGCTCCCTCATAGGAACATTTAATTGCTATCCTTCTTCCTTTGAATGAAAATACACAAAACTCAAGTGCTTCTTACAATCATAGATATGGTCGCACAGCAGAAAGGGGAAAGTAGTTTTTCAAGTGGCAGTTTTGCTTCTGGCAGATAGCCATGGCAGGGGCCCAGCTTCTGATGTGCCTGAAAAAAACAGTGCCCACCGTTGTGCACGACACATCCCTGGCCTTGTGCATTCTGTCTCCACTGCTGGGTAAGCGAGAGATGAACCTCTCTTATGAAATGAGGGTTACATGGATCACAATACCAAAAGTTCCCTCCAAACGAGGTAGTTTGACACAGAAATATGTAAACACCAACTTCTATCAAGTCCCATTTCTGATTGTGCATATTTCACAAGCACAAGTGATGCACACTAGGACCAGAACACATCGTATCATGGCATCTCATACATAGATGGATGGATGGGACATACTAGTTAAGAGATGTGAAAACTGGTAGGCTGATACCTGACCCACCTTCACCAACACATTCCACAAGGCATGAGATTTCCCCTTTGGTCCTTCTCTTTCAGGGAAAAAGAAAATTAAAATAAGTATAATCTTAACTGATTCAGGATCTGAAATACTATTCACAGTAGCATATTCGACAACTTGATAAACAGAATATGAACCAGGTCTGAAAGTCTGGAACTCAACTTTCTGCTATGGTTATTTAGCTTCTAAAATGAATATTAAAAATAATTAATTTCATGGAGGACACGTACTTCAAGACGCTTCTGCTTCCATTATCAGAGGCTTGTGAATCTTGGATACCAGAAAATCCCTTGGATTTTGTTCCACATCTGAAGTCTTTCCAAAACTTGGCATTTAGGCAGCAGTTCAAGTGTTCAGTGAATATATAGATTACAGATTAATCCCCAATCCGGCATTAAACATTTTCATTTTACCTTCTTGAAAGAATTAAAAAAAAAACCCTAAACAAACCAATCTTCCCACAACCCCTAAATTTCAGATCTTTCTACTGTCAGTTTTCTGTCTGATAATACAATGCCTACCTTCCATCTCCCACTTTAGACAGACCATATTTACCCTGTATGAAATTTGCAACGTAGTTCTGCCATAAAAGCTTAACAATGGTGTGTGTACATTTAAATATTTACATGTGTGTGTGTATATATATATATATATTTGCATGTAGATATAAGCAAACCCATACAGTCACCTCCAGTGTGAAGCATAGTAACCTATGGCAGTGTATAAGCTCCTAAGACATTTTTATATATTTATTACAATTCCTGTAGTTTTTAATGAAATTACTAAAGGCAAGAATTCCCTTACCTTTAAGCAAATAGACACACTAAACTGTAAAAAGAGGTCCACAGATGCCTAAATCACAGCTAAGCATTACTGTTTTTTGGATTACAGCCTGAAAGAGGCTCTATGTCCAGTTAAAGATATGCTCCTGAGTGGCTAAGAACTTGAAGGGAATCTGTGCATTAAAAAGCATTTTCAATAAAACACTCGCAATCCAAATCAATTATTTTTGTTGTCCTAAGAATAAAATTTGATATGGCTTGAGTTATATATAACACAGCTTAAAATGAACTTGGGCACGCTGGTGATAATGAAACTGGGAGTGCTACAGAAAGTTAATTCAGTACTTCTGTCTCTAAGGATGCCAATGTAATTAAGGGCTGACATAAACTAAGTTCGATGCCTTCAAGAACAGCCCCCCAAATTAAATATGACCAACAGTCTTAGCTTAACATGGTCTTGGGTCTGAAAGCACTAGTACTGATAGTACCAGTATCAATTCAGGTTCAAAGCAATTGGATCTTTCCTGAATTCAGCTGGAAGTTATCTTCACCAACCACTTCTATAAACCATGTGATTTCTTGACCTAACATTTCAAACTTATGTGCACATATTAAAGTGGAATCCAGCACTTACTGATATTTAGAGAAAGATGAATTTAAACAAGCATCAGCAAATGGCTTCAGAGGTCCATTGCATTCTTCCCAAACTGGTTAGTGGGTTCACCATTTGAACCTGATACCGAAGTTCATGACCTTTTTCCTGTTGACAGATAAATCTATGACTACCCCCATTCATTTTCTCATCTAAAGCTGTCAGGCCACCTTATGCTATATGCTCCAGGAATGAAATGGTACTGCTAAACCTAAGGCAGTGCAAACAAGAACACACAGCATAGTATGTTTTCTTTCTTTCTTATACATGTTCTTCATTCCACCTACTCTATCGCATGTTTTCAGGTTTCCTCATGTGCCATCTGGTTCATGTTTCAATCTCATATGTCTTTCACTTGCAGCCTGCTTTGTTTTACCCCTCCTGCCCAACTGAGCACAACATGAACTCGCACAGTTAACTTTCAAAACCACACTGATCATACTGTGAGGCAAAAGGAATTTTACAGATTTTAAGACCAGCGGGGAACATTGTGGTCACTCACCTTGACTTCCTCTGTCACGCAGACCAATGAACCCAACCCAGCAATTTCTAGGTCAAGCGTGTAACTTCAGTTTGACCAGCAGTGTGTCATTAGAAAGGATACTTATAGATACCTACCAGATCTCTATGATCACATACTTCAATTCTGCCAGTCCTAGTAACAATCCTAGTAATAGCAGAAAATGACAGCAAAAGAGACACTTGCTCAGATTTATTCTGATGTTTACCATTAGCAACTACTTGGATGATAAAAATGAACAGCATCTGAACAAACAGAACCCTGACAGTCCTAGAAGGGGATAACTTCAGGGAGCACGTAGAAGCAATATCTTGTGGGGCTGGGGGAATATATCAAATGTACAGGAGGCAGAGGAGCTTAACTGAGAGATATTATCAGTGTAAGGCCTCTGCTCTTAACCCGTTTGCTAAGGTTGTTTTGATTTTTACTTCATTGCTCTGTCTATCCCCGGCTATCAGATCAGGTTTTGTATGGTCAGGCTGACCACTGTACACAGATCCTTACTCTTCATCGTGCTACTTTCAAACTTTGAGCATGTTCTTCTACTAAACATATCCTTATTAGTAACCAATTTGGAGATGCTCCATTTCCCTGCTGGTGTCTGACTGCATCACAGCATAGGGCAGCTAGAACTACCCAAATTTATGGGCACCACTAATGTAGCACAGAGGACTTAATCAGAGGAAAAAAGGCATAGGTGGCTTTCTTATCTTGAACAAGAGAGTTCTGGTTCTTGATGGAAAGTAATCACCTTTATATCAAATAGAATGGACTTCAAGAATTTAACTAAACATCTCACTTGCAGGAAACATCAGGTGGAAATTTGCAGATGGGACATTAACTGAAAGGTAATGTTCTCTCTGCCATACTGCAATGTTACAACTGTCTGCGTGAAATAATCTATTAAGTTTCAAATGAGAGATTTAAGACACTGAAATATGCCTCCTACACACTTGCCTAAGCTGTCAGAAGTTGCAAACACCCACACATTTTAAACATGTAATATACATGGCATACAAAGAACATCTCACTTTTAAAAGTGGTTAGCTTTAAAACCTATCACCAAAGTTTTCTGCATTTATGCATGTGATTTGAAACACAGACAAGTAAAAATTCCAATTCACATTCAAGAAGTTTTTTCAGCAACTTGAGAAAGCAAGCACATGGAAGTACCCTAAAAGGCCATTGGTCTTTTCCTTACATGGCTTGCAGCCTTTCATTCTTCACTTCCTTTACACAGTGCCTGTTACCATTACGTGAGGTGGAGATGCTGCTGGAGTAAGGTCAGTGCCAAAGGCAGATTGTGTCATTTTCTTTCACCAGCTGCAGTACAGAGCAGGGCAGTGCTCATAAGCAACATGTGACTCTCTTTGAACACATGGAAATTATTGCTTGGGTTGAATTGCCTGACCACAGTGACCCAGATGTGTGCTGTATTTACCAGGGACCGGATGCGTCCTGGAAACAGCCCATCCCAGAGATAAAGCTGTGGGTTAAGAGCTAAAGCCAGACAACAAAACAGCAGTGAGGTTTTTGAGCAGGCAAAGCCTCAACCTAGAACTCAGAGACCAGAAGAAATCTACACTGCTGACGAAGCACTGGCTGCCCAGCCAGGAAGGCAACCACCTACCTGAAGTACTCTGTTCTGGTGTGGGTCCTGAAAGGGTTTCTGCTATGTCAGCCCTCAGCCAGCTCCATACTGTGAGTTCTGGAACCAGACATGCTTTGGCTTATACTAACTTAGAGCCTTGCTAACATCAGCTATCCAATGCTTCCTGAGACACAGGCTTGGGCTATTTGTCAAATTTTTCAGGCGCTGCGCTAGTTCTGTGGCTCTGAGTGACATCTTACAGCCGTGTCAAACTAGGATGAGACACTGTCCTCCTGTGGCAGCCCATTACAGTTGATAGGGCAGCAGCGTGCTCTGAGTGCCAGAAAGCTGTCTCCCTCTGTGTCAGAAGAGAGGAACCAACCACCCCACAGAACCAACCAGCCCAAGGAATCAAGCACTACCGAGTCCTGCATCTCATAGCAACCCCTTTGCCTCGGTCTCTAGAGGTACACAGAGCTGTGCAGTGCTCTGCTAACCTCACAGTGAGAGCCAACAACCTTATGTTGGCTGCACATACCTATCCTGGCACACCTGCTTTGAACAAATGGCAGCCACCCATCATACCTAACCCACCCACCCACATACACCTGCCTAGAGAACCAGCCATCGCGATGCTGAGGGTTGTGCTGAACACAAGTGCTAAGCTAAAGGAACGACTAAAGTAATTTGAGCAAGACCGTATAAAATTTCTGCTTCACAAAGTCACTTTGCAGATTTAAGGTCTTGTATCAGGATCAAGGTGAAAGAAGCCCCAGTAGAGCGCCAACCATGCCTTTAGGTGATTTCAAAAGGCCAGAGTCTCTGGCTTGGGCAGGACACAATTCTGCTTCTCCTACAGCAGAGGTCTGAGCTGCTTTAATGGATGAGCATGGTATACGGTGTATGGTCAGAGAAGTGGCCAACACTAACCTGAGCTAGCCAACACTAACACTCTTGCATTTCCATTTCTAGGGAAAGGATGAAACTAAGCAAGCCTGGCATGTAGCCTATGGCTGGCCAAAAGATCCTTTAACATCTGCATACAACTGGTGCTGGCCTTCACCCAAACTTTACCTGTGCCCTTGTGATCCAGACATCTACATCTAGGGTAACACTGTGAAAAATAAAATCCTGGGGGATTCTTAAAATCTTCTATTTGCTCTCAGTCCACATAATGATTTCTGCTGCCTCTTTTCACAGTCCATTTGTAGTTAGATCTGGGAATGCTCCCAGCAGTCAACTGACCCACAGTTACCTCATCACCACGCCTTCTACTTGCCCTTGGTTCTGTCTCCAACACGACGAGTGGCAGTTCAGCGCACAGCTCAACTGGGCCACTGAGAGCTAGGGCTGGGAATACTGGAAAGGTGGAAATTTTATTCATCTCTGACAGCAAAACAGATCTTACTATTACCCTAGTATTAGGAAAAGTAGGGTTTGTAGACAAAGACTGGCCATTGTTTTGTAACCTGTATTTCTAACACAATTTCAGTCTCTCCATTCTATTCCAGTCATGATGGGAAAAAAATGTAAAGAACTAAAAATTTTGAGAATTAGCATGGTTCACTACCACTATGTTAGATGGTAACAACACTCATAAACCGCTACCACTAGCAGCAAAGGGGGAAAAAAGGGCAACTGCAAAGCAGTTGTTGTTGAAGTACCTGCTGTATTTCATCACTCTTCAGAAGACGAAGTTTTTGGGATTCCATCCTAACAGCACCACCTGCTGGTGAATGCTCTAAAAAAAAAAATCTCCAACCAAACCTCTGCCGAACCAACTTCTAAATAATGCCCAGTTAAACAGGTCACATTTTAATTCGCTCCTCCTCCCTGCCCTCAACCCTCCAATTCCAAGGATGCCATTCCAACTCACAGTACATCTCTCATCCCACTAAACTGCAATGATTACAATCCTTACTGACACGTGTTTGCCGTCATTTGACACCTGCATTCCAGAAATCTCGGCACAGGACTTGCAGTGAAGCACTGCAGCATTTCCAAACCACTGCTCTGGCACAACAGTACTGAAGTTGCTGCTCTTGTGTTTCTTACTGTTCATTATAACACAAGCTCATAGTTTTCTCTTTGTTACAATCAAATGACAGAACGAGTTACTGCTGCTTTCTCATTATCATAGCTGCTTCAAGCCTCAAACAAGAGCAAGACCTAACTCCACATGGGGCAAGATACGTTATCCCTTCAGTGAGGCTTAAAGTACTCTGCAACAGTTCTATGCACACGTATTGAAATCTAAATGTTACTGAATGTTGCACAGAAGTTATGGAAAGGAAATTGGCTCCATTAAAGCATGGACACCAGCAGGCACCAACCTTTTACGGAACAGAGCCAGCAGAATGAAAAGTTCAAAGAGCAGGAGCTCATGAGTTCTGAGAGATAAACACAGGTCAGGGAGAGATAAGTGACTTTGTATATAGCAGCATATATGAGTGACTTGGTCAGCAAATGACATCAGCTGTACGTACTTCCACTGTTTCCCTTCACACTGCAAAGTCAGACTCTCAGGGATAACTTTCTGGCACAGAGGAATCATCAGTCATCATCAGTATCCATTTGGAAAGTGGATAAAATTAGCTACTTTTAAAAGCTTTAACGAACCAGCTGCTTCTGAAGAAAGTCCAAGAGGAACTGCTGTGTAAAGCAGATCTTCCCAACGCTTAGGTTTTATACTTGCAGAGACAGAGTTACAGTCTATAAACTTACCCCACACAGGCAGGAAAAAAGCAGACAGTGTAAAACACACACACACACACACATAAACAAAACAAACACCCATGGCAAAAGAAAACACCTTGTTCCAACAAACTGTGACACATGCAGGCAAGGAGACACTCACAGCACTGGGGCACAGCTGTAGTTACCGGAAGAGAGGTTCAGTTCCTACATTTGCCTCATAAACAATGCTGTTTAGCATGCAAAATTCCACTTCAGAAGTCAGAAAGGCAAGGACTGCTATTTAAAAACTCCTGCTATTTAACTGTGTCTGCTTTTCCAGCTGCTGCAGATCCTGTCAACCTGTTACCCGGAAGTTTGGGAAGGGGAAGCTGGTGTGATGAACATGATACGATCCACGAACGCTTAGATATTATTGAAGAGGTAAGAGGGGCTGTGCTGGCTCCTGAACCTTACCAGAACTCTGCCCTATTCTTTTGACCAAAGAAAAAGAATAATATTTCTAGACAGTGTCCCTTCATTACTTTATTCTAGTCAAGGTCAGACAATTTTTTTTCAGATGTCATAGCTTGTAACTGTCTATAAAGTCATTATCACCAGAAACATATAATCTTGATCATTCCAAAAAACTGATTAACCAATCACTATCATACATCAGACTTTTCTAAAATGTTTGTAATTGTGCCTTTAATCCAACAATCTCAGAATTGATACTGGTAAAGTTTCACACTGGCTGACAGCTAGATGTGGTTCTGCAGGTGACTTCAAGACTGATGGAGGAGTTTCTGCTCACCCCTGCTGACACTCAAGATCTAAATGAATTCTATGACTGGGATTCTATGAAAGTTGCAAAGTTTGAATTTTTTTCCCTGCTGTTTTAAGCACTGCCAAGATACAAGCTAACTATTCTCAGCTGGGTAGCTGCCAAACTCCATGCTGCCAGTTCTCAAAATGGCAATGTTACCTCTCTTCTGCTCTAGTCCCAGCCCTCTTCTTTACACCCCGTCAGCTCCTCTCATCTTCCACACAGATTCTTTTATTGGAGACAATGGTGGCTCAGAAATAATAAAGAATTAAAAAAAAAATCAATACAAAGCTCCCTCCAAGAAGTCAAATGATGGGTTATTCTTCATAAAGGAGTGCTGTAATTCTTGCAAAACGAAGTGCTAATACTTGGTGCCACTAGAGGCCAGCAGAACACAACAAATATTTAAACCTGCAATGCGCAATATAAATTAAACTAGCTGTTTGCATTATGGGACATGGGTTTACACATTCCTTCTACTTGACCCTTTGACTACCTCCTTTTATCCATTTGTCTCCCTTGTTTCCATTAGAAAGTAATAAAAACAGTGGAGCACCTGGAATCAGAAGTCAAATCACTCCTCAACATCATCAACGAGACAACATCGAACATCCCCATCGTTCCAGGAACTCCACTTACAGACATTTTTGATGGTCAGTATCTAGCAGAGTATAACCTAAGCTGAAAGTATTGCGTATGTTATTACCAAATATGCCACCTTTTCTTCCCCAAGTGTGAACTCACTCCTTTGTTCAGTTAGGGTAGCTAAGGCCTCAGCTGAAATACTGGGTCCAGTTTAAAACACAAGGTTTCAACAGCCACTAAAGAAAGGGCTGGAAAAAAAGGGGACGGGGGGATATTCAGGAACACTACCACCAAACAAACAAAAACCCGATCAAAGAGCTAGAGACATCAGCTACACAGAAAAGTTGTTAAATTAGTGATGTTGAGTCTAAAGAAGATTGAAGTAGCCCACCAAAATTCACAAGATTGCCACAACGGCGACAGCTGTTTTCTTCCCCACTGCCAAAGAGAATAAAACAAGGAACAATAGGACAGACTAAGCAATCTCACAGGTCTCTTACACTTTCAAGATGCTGTGATTCTTTAGCTTCATGTGTCACATGATAAAGGAGGGTAACAAAATAAAAAAAAAATACTGGAGGTATTATCATTTTTATCTTAAATCCAACTTTGACATGCAAGCCCTTCACAGAAAATGTGCTTCTGGATAGATGGGTTTGGAATAAACAGAAACAACAGAAATCAGCTGGATGAGACCACCTATTCTACACAGCTTCTTATAATGCTCTGTCCTCTTCATTCTCTGCCCAAATATCAACAGTGCATTTAACAAGGCAAGACACACTCCTGGTGGAAAAGAAACCACTTGTGGAAAGGTATAAGCATCCACAGAAATGTTTATGAAGTCAGTTTTGTCCGTGTTGGGTTTCTTGTTTGTTCATTTGTGATAGCTGTACACGGGCATGCCATAGTGCACTTACATGACAGAAGGTGGGCTCGAAGTCGACAGCAGAGTTTATGCTGGTTTTTAGTTCTTGCAGTTGGCTATACTGATATGGTCACCATGACTGATATGTCCTCACCAACTTTGTTATCCATTAACATTTCCAGTTTTCTCTGAGGGACAATAAATAGGTAACTAAGTAATTAAGTTACTCCCCTGCAATGGAAGGGAGTATTCCAATAATAGTGAAAAGTATTCCAGTAAACTGTAACAGTGAATTTAAAATGGAACTCCTGGGTCAACCCCAGCACATCTGCAGCACATCTATATTAAGTACTACTCAGATGGAGCTTGCAACAACTGCCAAATGGCTCAAGAATTACAGATTGGATCTTCCTTCTACGATTTCATGAATCAAAGTGACAATTCCCCACTTTAGAGTAGCGTGTTGTAAATGAGATGTATCCACAAAGACTGAACCTGATCTCATAATCAAAAATAATTACATCAGCTCTTCTTTATACAGATACCAGCTGAGCACTGCGAAGACAGAAGACAGCCAAATGTAATGGTGTGGTTGTCATCAACAGTTGCACTTTTGCTCATTTAATAAGCTTGTGTTTCCAGAATTTGTGCCGGGATGAACAATCCTCAGCTGTAGTTTGCCTTCTGTGTTTCTGTGCTTTACAATAAACAGGTATTTGCTTTTAGACAGTGTTTCAAAGCTTTATATTTTAAATATTTCAGCAGCCTTACTTTATCAAAACTGCACATCAAATACAGCATTGTCAGTAAGAAAACAAGATCAGGTGGAGTCTGTGACTAAAGCACAGCTAACAAACTTGCCTGAATTCAGAAGCTTCTTCCTGCCCTGGCAAAGAAATGAACTCTTGCTATTGGTGCCAACCGATGAAGATAACGCTTTCAGCTTCAGCTTCCATTCTGGACATGATCAGATTGTCTGACAGAAACGAGTGGATGGAACAGTCTGGCTTTGGACATGTCACGTTGCTGCCATTGACTGAAACACGAGTCCTGTCAGCACATCCTGGTCAGAATTTGTCATGTGGACACACGGCTACCATATTCTATAATCTCTACACTCCTCTCCCTTGCCCTAGTGACAATACAATCCAGAATCAAATGCACAACACCACCGTTTTCTTTCAAGACAGACAGCAACGAAACTTCTTCTAGGAAAAAGGACCTGCCTGGCCCTTACACAATAGAGACAGTGCATGCCTATGTGTGTGAAATAAGAGGAGTTTGCATGTTCTTGATTAACAAGCAGTCTATTCTCACTGACCTAGTTAGAAAAAAACTCTTCCCCCCCTTGCACTTTTTTCCTTTACATGTTTCTATTTTTGAGAACGACAAGCTGGAGAGATGTCATCCATGCCAGCAGACAATAAAAATTCAGAGTTCCAGGAAAAAGATAAAATACAAAATGCAAAAATGGAAATACTGAGGAATAACTACAGATTACATATATCACATACAGACAATTGCTCATCAACAGCACACAAGTACCAAGCTCTCGTCAACACAACAGTTTCTGAATAATCCTGGGGATTCAAGCAGAGAACTTCTATGGAAAAAGAAAGTTACATAAAGTGAGTCATTACTCACACAGTAAATCAACAGGAACACCAAAAGGCATAATTTGCAAAGACTTAGATAGCTTTAATTTCATAATCTCTTCTTACATACATATATTTAAGGCACAATGCAGAACCTTTAAACATTAACCATAGAATCCTTACTGCTGTAAACACTACTACTGCCTCGTGAGAGGTTGCCTTCGCAAGAGTGAAATGTGGAACACATCTTCCTTGAAAAGAATCAAGGAAAGAAAACAGAACTTGACAAAACTTATTTAAAACTTCTTCTGTGTCTTCATTAGACACAAAAACTCAAGCTGCTATCTCCATGTATCAGGGAGTTAGACAGCCTGAAACCAACTCTGCATACCATATATATAAAACTTGCATTAAAATGGCATGCAATGTTTATACAAAACAACACCTTAAATCATACAACTGTGATTTTATAAAACAGACATTATTTCAGCGTGATATAAGCAGAAAAGAAATAATGACCTGTCATTCATGGATTGCTGAGAGTGCTATACAGAATCCTGAGCAGATGGCACATAAGTTTGGTATTTTGGGTGGTTTTGGCATTTATCACCTACTATTTTTGAACTGAAGATACAGGCAATATTATCTTTTAAAATGCAATTGCTTTAGAAGAAACAGGTCATTACATATTTACTTTTGGAGAAAAAAAGATGCTTTACAGCAAAAACATGAAAATAGCAGCCTTTTAAAGAAAAGCTCAATGCTCCATTTAGTCATTTCCACCACACAACTTGAGCAGGATTTTCCGGTAGTCTCCCGAAGTATCACCCTGGAAAGGAATCCAGAAAAGGAAAAGTTGAAGAACCACCAAAAGAGATGAAGCCAGGGCTGAAGAACTAAGAACTCTCTTTCCAGGCGTGATTTTGCTCTACTTTTCCAGAAATAAGAAGCAGAGTGTACATACACATAACTGTGCACATGCATGCTCCGTATTTACTGACACCAAGTTTTGACTAAGTTCAAGCCATTAAATGGGTATGGCCTGTTCTGTTTCTGAATGCCAGAACAAAAAAGAAGTGTGTGGGGGAAAGATGCACAGCTCTCCCACCAGTGTCTCACTGCTTTTTACCCACACATTGGTGGTTAGCTGGTATGCAACTAGTGTCACAGAAGCATATCTTCAGAGTGCCACACTTGGGAAAAGCTCCTGCTGGGTAATCCTCTGTGGCAAATGACAGCAACACCATATAGCTGCTGGCAAGCAAATCAAGACATTTGGCACACACCTATTTCTTCAGAATCTTTGCAGGATTCTTTCTAAATGCCACCAAGTTACAGCCCCTCAGTGTCAACAGCAGAAGGAATAAACAGGGGCTTAACAGATCTGGCACCCTCGTTACAAGGTAAATAAATGAAAGCGTCACCAGTCACTTTCCTCCAGCTCTTACTACCCTCCAATTGTCCAGGCACCCTCTTGACTGTTGCTACAGCTCTTACCAGCAGTAGGATGGTGGATCAACTGCTAAAGAATCTGAAGTTTAGTCTATTTCCAAAATCTTGTATTTTCAAGAGAAAGAGAAGGCAACCCTCTACAAGATTTTTAGGAGCTTTACATTCTTTCAACACAAATATGAAGTAGAGCACCACTGTTACTCAGTTGGAGGATTGAGAGGCTTCTACAAGATCATATTCAGAGACTGGGACAGAGACCAGATTTGAAACTAGGTCTTTGAAACCCCTCTGGACCAATTTCCCTTTCCTTCCTTGTCTGTTAGTTTCCTTCCCATTTCTAGCTCATGCAAAAGCAAATGCTGTCTGTTCTCTGGCACGTCAGCCTCCACTCTCCTGATGAATGCAGCAAGCCAAGGCAGCCAGCTACACTCAGAGCAGTTAACAGCTACTCAGCGTCAGTACCCATGTTCTACCCCCGGAAAGGATGTCATGGCAGGGAAGATAAAATCTCCCTCCCTGTCTTACAGTGATATCTGTGTAGAGGGATCTGCCATACATCCGCTTGTATTCCGCACGTATGTCCAGCAGGTCAACCTCGCTGCGCGACACCATGATTCGGATCAGAGTCCTGTCTTTTGTTCCTGCTCCCTGAAACAAATAAAACAGCAATGTAATCAATTAATGATGTGTGGAAATGCTGTATGATACAGCACTAGTTAAAAATAAAATAAACCATCTCCCCCAAGAATGCCTACTTACTAGCATAACCCCACAGACTTTAATGAGCTTGAAAAGATTTTGGCCTATCATGCTTCAACAAATTAAATTTCATGGTAGGACACTTAAGTAATTTCTTTGCACAAGAACAGTTTGAAAAAAAAAGAAGGGGATTGACAGTGGTACAAGGGGACAGGAAAGTTTAGTGAGTTTAATGGCCTATTTATTAATTTCTGCTAGACCTCCCTACTTAAGAGATACCAATCTGAACTAGTTTTAAGGATATTTGTGTTTTACCGAGTGAAGATTTTGCTTTATGTATGGTTGTATTCATCTCTCTGTTAAGTGGATCAAATTAAGTAGATTTTTCCAGCCTTTCATAATAATGACTGCATCCTGTTAGTCATCTGCCCACTAAAAAATGTAATCCCTTCAGATGAACATTCATTCCAATGAGCTGTACAAGAATTAAAAAAAACCCCACACTATAAGTTTATGTAACTTGTCACAGGCACCTACCTTCATAGCTTTCTGTAATCTCTCTGCAAAAAAAGCTGGTGTGTTCTTGAGACACTTAACTGCAAAAAGAAAGAGTATCACAGAAATCAGGCATTCCTCCTTAGTCAGAACTCAGTAATTTTTTCAGTTTATCCTACATAGTCACATGCTTTAATTTTACATAAACATACACTTGATACAATGCAGCTTCCACTCCTTCTGGTAATCACTGAAATGTTTTTAATCCAAAGAGTAGCTGCAACAAAGAACCTACGCTTCATGGCTCAAAGAAAGCTTTTCTGTCACTAGAAACTACCTAGTGTGAAGCAGTCACAATGAACCTTCAAAGTCTAATCATCAGATTCCTGCTTACGAAGGAAAAAGAGGGGACGGGAAGGTGGCAGAAGACTTGAAGGAACACACAGTAATCCAAGTTTCTTCTTAGTTCTCAATTTTCAAGCCATGCACGTGCAAAGTGTGGCAATTCGAGTGCTGCTCTAATGTAACTTGGGTAGCCACCTATGATAGCGGAGCATCTTAGATGCTTCCTTCCCCTCAAGGGTGAGCTGTCACAACCCTTATTTTAAAGTTTTATTTTAGCCACCAACTTCATCAGGACTGAAAAATTCTTAACATGCTCATTTAGTAATGACTGGGTTTTATATTTAAGTAGCACAGCTCATTAGAAACCTGAAAGAGCAAAATCTAAATCAAATCACTGTCACATTAATCAGGATAATGGAAGAATCCTCCATCACTCATCAGAATTGAAATCTACACATTGCAATGTTGGTTACAAGTAAACAATCATGTATACTGTGGCAAACTATAGAGAACACAGACTGCACTTGACATTTTATAGCAAAATCAATCACATAAAATCAATTCAGAACCAAAGGGGTAAACCTAAATATTACTTCATGGCAACACACATTCTATATAGGAAGAAGTACTTTTCTGAGTAGAAAAATGTACATGAGAGATAGCAGTTCACCACACAGTTGTCAATGATACATATAATACTATTCAAAAACGAATGACAAAATGAAATGCACATTTCTGTATCACTATGCTTAGCTAAAACAACACACGTGCACCTTAAGATGTTTAAAGATGTTATTGTTAGTTACCAGTTGTACAATCCAGAAAGCTTTAAAGAAAGCAAAATTAAATATTTTCAATTAGAAAACCTTTTTTTCCTGCAAATAAGGTTCACAGAACAAATGATGTTAACATCATTGACTGATTTAGATATATGTGTATATAAATATAAATAGAAAAAACTCCACCAAATCTATTCAACAAAGGGAGTTATTCAGTGAATATTAATGACAAGCCTTGCTCCAAAGGCTACTGACTTGTCTGCAAGATGCAGTCTCAGTTTTGAATCTGTATCTACATGGAGACCTGTCAAGTCACTGCAAAGCTCCATTAAGTCAAATGACTTCCAAACTCTGAGAATAAAGTTTCTTTACCAAGGCAATCTTTTTCTACAAACACCATGATACATCTCTTTTCCCTAAGCTTGGTTTTCTAACAAAACTTTCTGAGGTGAAAAATTTTGAATCCTGGAAAAGGTCTGCAAATATATCAACATGCAAGGAGCTAGACCCAGTTTGGGTCATTAAAAGACTGGTGTAGTGCCACTGTGGCAAGCAGAGTAAGAACAGTAGTTACACAGTTCAGATATGCACAAGAGAGGAGTGAAAAAAATTAGGCTTTTAAAATTGATTCCCATTTTGCAAGATTTTGTTGCAAACGTCAATGAAAAAAAATTGTTATGTCCTAAACAATTGGCGGTTGAGCCAACTATCCTCTCGTATCTCATTTCCAAGTGATGCAAAGTTCATTTTTCCTACTTTGGTAGGAGATTCAGGGGGGTTTTATGTCTGTTTTTTTTTAATTACATCACTATGATATTCAAAACCAAAGAAAAACACCTTTAAAGTAGGAGCTCTAAGTACTACAGTATGTTTACAGTAATAAACAGAAAAAGAAATGGAGATGTAAAGACAAAAGATGAGAAAGTGGCTCACAATTATATCTGGAATAAAACATTTCATATAAAACTACTATGTAACAACTGGAGGCCTCATCCCAACCTCATGGAAATCAGTGACGACCTCTGAAGGGACAATAGTAGATCTAAAGTAAGATTTTTCACTCCTCAGTACTGGAGGCAATTAAAACCAAAGATTTAACAAATCTGTAAAAGCAGGAAATTTGAAAAAAATAATCCCTTTGCAATCCAATTTAAGTTTTCGTTCTATTAAAAACAGGCAGAGGTAACCAATCAGAGAGTCATTGCCTGTATTTTGCTGTATTTCCAAGGCTGTCACAGATACTCCACTCTCACTGGCTCAGCAGTTGGTACAGGTCCTCTTCACTTCTTAAAACACTGTCAAGTACAGTTAATAATTCTCTCCTCATTTTAACACGTGAAATTTAAATTCTGTAGTTGCCTGCAGCAAAAGCCTGATGTGTCATTTTGAGGTGAATTAAGTACCCTGCTTTACTAACCACAAGTGACTTCACAGAAAGCTCAACATGAAAAGCAGAAAACTGGAATTATCACCAACAAGAACATCCTTATCTGGAGCCATCTGAGCCAGTTCAGTTGTAGCAGAATACCAGAAATGAACTTGCTAAGATGGCACATACCTACAGCCAGCATGCCCTTCTCCAGGTCTCCAGACATTTCACGACATATGCTTTTCTCAATGTCCCTGTTGCACATCCTCTGGTACTCATTGAAGACTGTTAATGGAAAAGAGAGTTTTCAGGAGTTAGCTCTGCAAAAATGGGTGGCACAGGTACATGCTGGATGGCTTCACTCTAAATTGCGTTTCTCAACTTGATACTGTAACGTACTCACACAAGTTTTAGCATCTCAAAGACTCATACTGTGCTATCAAGCATATTGTTCCATTTACACCTTATCTTGCTCCTTCTAGCTGGTCTAGTTCTGTCCTTATTGTTAAAGGGCTAGACCAAGAAACCACTGTAAAGGAAATAATGAAAATTCTTCTAGGAAGCGCTTTAGGTGTCAATAAAATTAAGAAGAAAATATTCAGGTTCTCATACATACCCCTTTCCTCCATTCAAGCACCTCAATATCCCAACAGAACGTTTTAGAAGTTCTACGTAGTTACTAAAACATTCCCACCACTACAGACTGATGTAACACCCAATACTAACAAGTAAAAGGGGAAGGGAAGGTTGCCAAGTGTCGTGTGCACACACAACCATGCAAAACTGAAACAACTCTAGTTTTTCAATTCTTTGTCAGAGAAACATTTGAACAAGAATGACTTCTACCTGGTCTGATATTTAAGAAAGATGACTACAATGTGCAGTATTTGTTCACCCTTCTCAAAGCAGAATTCACTCTGCTTTTCATTGATATCTCATTGTGCTCATTTTACAGATGGGGAAACTCAGGGTCAGAGTGGTGTTATACATTTTCACCATGACACGCAACAGCATCAAGTTCCTCTTTATTTAGGACACCATTACCTGCTCTGAGGTGGGCCCTGCTTCTTGCACACAGAATGGCATTGAACTTGGATTCATCAGTTCCTAGACGGTTCTCTCCAGCTGCATACAACTCCTAAGCACAGAGGGAATCACACTTCATTACTCAGAAACGTAGTCAGGCTGAATAGCTGAGTTACTGACTTGATTCCTGACAGTCTCTTCACTTTTTATACATATTTCTTAGCTTATGTACTGCTGGAAAACAGGAGCAAGCAATAAACAGCAACTAGTTCTAACTTTCCTATAATACGTTCTGCTCGCATTTCTGTCTTGATGAGTAAGTGCTCAAACACAAAACCTCCAGATTACTAAAGGAAGGAAAATTGTTCAAAAAGTACCTGAAAACTGTTCTTCCTAGTAGTCCTTACATCTAGCCTTTTCTCTACACCTCTAGGTGTGTGCTGGGACATTCTTGTCTTCTGGCTAAGGCATACTATGTAGAAAGCTGATTACATTGCTATTTAAATGACAGTAGTATGCTAAAATGAACCAGGGTCTTCCTTTTGCTATGTGGGGAAATGGAACATACAGAAAAAGTAACAGGGCAAGCATTAATAAGTTCAAGTGCCTTATTTGGTGCAAAAATCCAGAGTTCCTTAAATAACACACAAAAGCTAAAGCAAGTGTTGAATAGATTAAAATTTAATGCATACACATATCACCTCAAATCTCTTTAGGCAATTTCCTTAATAAACAGCACAACAGCATCATCCAACACTTGGAAAAGCCAGAGAGCTGACAGAATGGAGGTAAAATATCCTATGGACTCTATTCCCAAGAGCTTCATCTCTGTAACACACCTACATGGCTCTAATGCTCTGTCAGGGCTTTTCATATCACTTCCATCCACTGAAACTTAAGCACTACATCAGGAGAAGTCACAAGGTGCCCAAAACTAACAGTAAGCGGAAACCACACATTCAAATTTCAGTGTATTGAGTTCACTGTACTTAAAAATGATGAAGCATTTCTACTGACCTGCACATCTCTCTGGACAAGTGACATGTCAACAGTTGTGCTTTCATCTCTGTTTCCCTGAAAGAATTAGAAGATTGAGAAGTGTTACTGATGGGCTTTGATGGGCTCCTTTCAAATTAAAAAAAAACAACAACGGCAAAAACAACCAACCAAAAACAAATCAAAAGCAACCAACCAACCAAAACCAAAAACCACTTACAAACACATACAAACCAAATTCCAAAATCCCAGGTAGCAAGTACCTGAGAAAGTGAAACTAAAAGCCTCTGAAAGTGTCCAGATGTGTCACTTTTTATTGCTTCCTCCAGAGTTTTCTTAAATTCTGGAAAAAGAGATGCAATCATGAATCATCATACATCCCTGCTCATTTCCTAAATTCATGTTATCAGTCAGTGATTAAGTAAGAAAAGGAAGAAAATTCAGATGGAACAAATCTAACCTGCTTTATAGACCCTGTTGAGTTCCTGAATATGCTCATTACTGCGAGAAGCTAAGATTTCAATGAGACAATTTTCATCTGTGCCAACACCCTAAAACAAATCATAAGGAGAAAACAGATTTCAGATTCTCATCTTTCTTCTACAACCTAGTATAAAAGAAATGTAATAAAATTATAGAAAAAAATTCAGAATATAACCTTGTATAGAAAAAAACAGTGCAATTTAAATGTTACTTATGATTTTTCTAAGACACAGATATGTATTGAAGATACAAAATTGAACAGATAATTAAAATTAGGAAAATAAGCTTTCATTTTAAAAATGTCATCCTTCATACCAGATTTAAGACATTTTAAGAAGCCCTTTTTTTATCATTAAAGAATAATTTGTTAATTCTAACAGGTAGCTATCAGTAACTAATAGATAGCAGTTGAAATTACGATACAGCTAATATTTCCTCACATATAGTTTAATATTGTGACCAAAGATCACATAAATATATGTACTGACCTTCATTCAAACATTGTTTTAAAATACAAATGTTTGACCTGGTTTTCTTTAAAAAAGTCTAAATGTTTATAAAATAGTCTTACTGCTATAAAGTACTCAAAACTTCCATAAATACTTTTAGAAAAGGCTCAGCATGAGATAGAAAAACACACTTTTGAGGTGGGCGAACAGATAAAAAAAGGGTACATGCTGACCAAAATGTTTATAAACCTAATGTTCTGAACTATTCTTGAGTACCAAGTGTAAAGTCCCTGGAAACCCTTGAGTGGGTTTATAACCAGTTCTATCACAGCTCGAAGCAAAAGCCCAGAAATAAAGGCTCCCCACACAGTGGCTGGCTTAGAAGAGAGCTGTCTCAGTGCCTTACTCAAGACTGTGTATCAAATGAACTGCAGAGACTGTTGGAATTCGGTTTCTGTCTTTTTTGAGTATTTCTTTATCAATATATTTTTTGTTACAACACAAACCTATTAAATAAGTCTCTACCCTTGAACTATGGGAATGACATTTCTCCGTTTTACTATCAAATACGTCCAAGAAACAGTCAAACAGTGGGTTGAACATCTGGACAGAGAGGAGGGAAGGTAAGTCCAAGCTTTTAAATGGCAACCAAATATTTTATCAGTTCAACTATTTCCTCTATCTTATAAATTTGTATCTCCTACACAAACCTTTATAGCTTCCTTGATTTCATAAGCATCAAACATGACAGGTGTCTTCATCATTGCCAAGATTGTCTTCTCAAAGTTACCTGATAGCTCAGACTTGAGATCCTTGATCAAATCCTAAGGACAAGGAAAAACAAGGAAAAATGCATAAAGACCAAACTTAACAAAAGTAAACATGAAAAATATGCATTTAATTAGAATTCTTTATGCACAAGCACCAATAATGTATCTTCGAAGTAAAGCTGTTCCACTTAACACTAAAACCAGAATAATGTAATACGTACATTGAGGTAATTAAGGTCCAATTAAATAGACTGCACAGATGAAAGAGCCAAAGTAACCATTTAGAAGAGAAACTGCTTTACATGTTTTATCTAAACACTGCATGAAGAACTCAAGAGTGGCTAAAAAGTAGCACCCTGAGCAGGCTGTGGCTTATGAACCATCTTCCCCTAAAGCTCTTTCCAATCCTTTTTTCCAAACTAAGCCTTCTGGCTTCCACTGAAGGAATGTAGGCTCTTATTCCTTCTTCCTTCTGTTCTCCCGATGTATTTACCTTTCCATAAGCTGTTTTGAAGGACAGCATTATCTGCTGCCGTTGCTTGTTCGAACGACTTCCAAGACAATCGATAATGGCTTGTTCATCGGTTCCTGTACACGCACACAGACACCACAGAATGAGCATCACATCGTGTGAGGACTCAGCTTTCTGTTTCCATTGGATCCTAACTCTTCTGAACCCACAGGAAGGACATGCATGCCTTTAATTCATCTACACTATCTACTCTTGTGTACGCCCACAGAACTTCAAGCTCTACCCCCAATCTAACACAGTAAGAAGAAAAATAAACAAAAAACCCTAAACCAAACTCATCATGTTGTTTATGCCTACATGAACTTCCAATAATTCCTCCAATAACCAAGGACAATCACATGTGAACTATCCCACTCAGTACACGCATAACAATGGAGAAAGATCAGTGCTGAATCAAGCTGCAATTCTACTTTAAACTGAAATGTAATTCCACAGACTGCTCACCTAATCCCTTCATGGCCTTCCTTAAGACTTCTGCATCCTTCAGAGGGTCAAAACCCGGTGCATCGGTGATCGTGCCTCGGTTTCCATGCTAAAATAAAATCAGATCAAGTTGAGCTGCACATTAGCATTAAACAGTAAAATACTGTGTTTTACTACTTTGGACAGATGCCCAATGTTACCAATTTTCTTTTTGTTAGAGAAGTAATAGAGAAAACTCAAAACAACCCTATCTAAAAAA
Organism: Oxyruncus cristatus; assembly: GCA_013399855.1. NCBI lineage: Eukaryota > Metazoa > Chordata > Aves > Passeriformes > Cotingidae > Oxyruncus > Oxyruncus cristatus. Next base: position 2,098,154 of record VXAY01002611.1, read on the forward strand.
AATTTGCTCTTTTCTACACACAAATTATTGCAATGTCCAGAAGGTTCATTGATATTAAATCTACGGTCCAATAATTAAGGTTTGATGATACTGTACATACAACTGGCAATACTTCATAAAGTTAGGAAAGGCAAGATTCATTAAATTTGAATTTACTTCGGATCTTTCTTCTTGAATAATGTAGTAAAACAGCATTTATTTCAAGTCATATGCACCTATATTGTTCCATTTGAAAAGGTTCTCTCTCTATTCACTCAAACTTCTTTTCATAACTTTATTTTCAATTTGAGGATTGGTTTACACTAAGACAACGAAGAAAATGGAGAGAAACATATAAATCTCAGAAAAAAAAAAAAAAAAGAAAAAGCAGTGAATGATCTTACTGTTACAGGAGAGACTGCAGGCCCTGTAGATCCCGAGTAAGAGGGCATAGATGGATTCACAGCTGGACCTGGTGGATAATTTGGCATGGGCTGCTGCCCTGGGTAAGCTGCTGGAGGCTGTCCTGGGTAGCTCACAGGCTGCTGACTAGGTGGTGGTGTGGGCTGGCCTGGGTATCCTGGGAAAGCCGGCATTCCTGATGGGGGATACCCCCCGTAGGAGGGCTGCTGTCCTGGCGGAGCTTGCCCAAAGCCACCTTGGGGGACTGGTGGATAACCCCCAGGTGCTGAAGGATACATGCCTTGTGGCGCGTTCCCTCCAAAGGTCCCTGCCAGGTTGGATGCCTGCAGTGACAGCCAATACAGTGAGAGACAGGAAGGGGTACAAACAGCTGAGTTCCAGTAACATGCTCAGTACAATTCAACCTCCCCCCTCACCAACACAGACAGACACTTCCACACCTGCAGAAGAACTTTGCACTAACCATGCCTTACTAGCAAGCAGGATGGCAAAAAACTGCCTGTGTTCAGTTGACTCTTGGTTTACTGTAACCATCAGGTGCCATGCATCAAAAAGCAGAGCCAACAGACACACAGCTGCCACTGCATCCCACACCACTCACACCAAAGCACACCCATGGTCACACACTTAAAAACTTAAGACAAATAATCCTAGCAACACAAAACTATGCTTAATCCTTCTCTGTCCGTGGCTGCCTCGCATGATCACAGCATCCCCTGAGTGCAAGGGTCTTACTCTGAGAAACCTCTGGTTGTTTTATGAGACAGTCGACGTGTTAGTGGTTTACAATTTGCAGGATTTCACGGACTATATTTGGAAAGACTTCTGCAGAAACTGCCACAAAGATACACCACATCAGTATCATATCCCCACGTGACACACTCAACCCCTCTTCTACAGAGGGACCAGAACTGACATTTAGTGACTGCAGTATTATCAGAAGCTGGTTGCTGTGGATATTGCCATGTGCACCCTAGACAGTTTGTTGCTCATTTTGCCTGTTGGTTGCCAAATCACTTCATTTAATCACTGCCTCAGGAAAGCATCTATAATGTAAATGTCTTCCTGCAAACTGCATTCGTTATGCAGCATAACAGATTTCTGAAGACTAAAGTTGTCAGAAGTGTCACTCACTTCTGTTCTATGAAAAAAAAAAATCACCCTGGAAACGTCTGCATTTTCTTCAATCAGTCTAAAAGGTTTTTACTTCCATCTGTTAAACATCAGTGTTTATAAGAGATAGTCAATCCTATATTCTTTTCAAGGATGAGTCATTGATACCTCCTTACTCTGACTGGGCAAAATCCAGGTAATAGGCAAAATCTGGACTGTGCTTGCCAATGTGAATATATTAACAAAGGATACTCTGTGTTAATAGTCTTTTTCCCTACTCCTCTACACAGCAAAAGTTTATGTCCATGACTTTTGAAGGTATTATTTTTAAATCAACATTTAACTAGTGCTCTGTTTTCCTAAAACAAGGAATAGCTTGCAGCAACAGTTTTCTTCAAGAGATGATATTGAACGCTTAACACCTTAACATATTAGACATAAAGGCACAGAATTCAAGTGATAAACTTCTCAGTGACAATGGCAGAAACACAACTTTGCACTTAAGGAAGTCACAGTAAAACACATTAAATGAAAGCAAACTCACCATTCCAGCCATGTGGTTGGGATTGAACTGACTGGCATAGCCAGACACATTTTCCAGACCGATTGGAGGTGGATTTGAAGGTGGATAGGCAGCACCACCCCAAGGACTGCTACCTGAAATCAAACACAGCTGTGCTGAAACAAGAAACTAAACCTTTTTAAACTTCTTACCACCTAAATTTCTAATGTAATACGCGTTCAACACTACAGAAAAATCAACTGAAGAGGTACAGGGTAGCAGTGCAATTATTATATAAAGAGAAATGTCACTGGATATTTCTAGTCATGTCCTAATCTGTAAGCTCTCATTTAAAACAACTATAAACCTACTTCAAGGTTAACACTCAAGACTTAATACTATAAACACCGTATTTTCACTAGAGAGTAGTTTCACTTAAACTACCAAGTTGTCCGGGTATTCCAGTAGGAAGATATTATTAATTTCACCGATGCTGCTAATTTGAGAGATGTCCACAGACACCTCGATTTTTTTTTCAAACTGCAACCATCTCCTAGTGCTGTGTGCGTCATCTGAGATGAATGAAAATGGACTTTTTATGAGCACGTGGCAAAGCACACATACTAGATAAATCAGAATCCCCAGCCCAGATGAAATAGGACTTAAAAAGAGCATACAGAAAGCTTTGGTGAGTCAAGAAAACACCCTGCAGTCTTGTTCTTCATCCATGCCACCTCTTCTCTCCAGACAGGACCACCACTGCCACTTAATGTTTACTTCATCTAAGCAACTTACCTGGGGCTGCTGGTGGATATCCACCCGCTGGGGGATAGCCTGGATAACTCATTGCAAAGATCTGAAAAGTATGTGTGATACAATTATTTTCTGTAATGCTTCACTCATTACACCACATACAACTAACAGGCAACATGTACGCAGCAGCCAACTACCAAAATTTAGACATAAACTGCCCACTTTGCCCAGGCTTTTCTCTGAGAAACCTCTTTGCCATTTCCTTTTGCTGGACTAATAAACACGTTCAGATAGGTAAGCAGTTGCAGACTCACTCCTCAGACTATTTTTCTTATTTGTTCCAATTGCTACTTACTGCTTACTTGGTCTGTTCTATTGTTAAGGATGTATTACTTGAACATGCTTCCTTTTATTGAGCTATTAAACTCTCCAGAAGTTTGCAGGCTATACAGAACAGTTTGATTAATCAAGAGTAGAAATGCATTTGACAAACAAGCTATGTCTCAAGTGAGTAACTGTATGAGAAGTGTTAGAAGGCATCTAAATGCAGACATCTGCTAAAGGGCAAGGTCAGAGTAAGAAGCACAAGGGATACACCTTCATGCTTACAGCATTGTCATAAAATATGAAGGGTTTAGTGATAGGGTAAGATGACTAGAATAAATTGGATCTCTCAAAATGGATAGTGCCTCTGTCAGCACAGAATTACACAGAGTCATTAGATGTTCAAAATAGAAGCGGAGGTCCAAAAGGAAGAACAACTAAATGAAGGACTAAATTAAAACTGTCTTCCAGAATACAAAAGGCCTTATTTCCAACAAAACAACTCCCAGGAACAATGGTAAAAGTAACTCAAGGAGCTTGTTCCAGATAAAGAAAGCATCCACAATGAATCTTAATTTTTTTGAGGTTATATTTAGTGACAATTCCTATTGTCTATTTTTAGAACTGCTGTGCAAAATATCCCTTTCCTTTCCCTCTTTCCCCTAAAGCATTACCTTTTGCATCTGGCTTGTTTGGCCATGTTTTGGATTTCAGTGGTGGAGTTTTGTTTTGGATTTGGTTTGGGTTGCGGGAGGAGGGGTGGTGCTGTTCTTGTGGAATTGTTTTCATTTTGCATAATCATGTTAACTTCCCTTTCTGGTTTTCCATGGCTCTTTTGCACAGCAACAGTGGAATGGAAAAACACTTTTTTTTTTTCTTTTTTTAGTAAAGCAAATACAATTAGGGAATCTTCAATTTATATAAAAACTGTTTGGATTTCATGCTGCACGCACTAATTTAAATTTAAATAGAGAGAAAAAAGCTAAGTGAAACTGCAATGAACAGAGGAAACCAAAAGTTATAACCCTACCTTACCTATTCCAGTATGTAAAATGTCTAAAAGACTCAATAAGCAAACACAGCTTCTCAGCAGGTACAGGTGCACAGGATTGGAGAGAGGTCAGAAAAAAAAAGATTAAAAAAAAAAAATCAAGAGAAGGAAGCCTGGCACTTCAGATCCTCTCTAATTCAGTAACAGTCTTTACATAACAAAGCATAAAAAATAAAAAAGAACAATTATTACCAAATCACTCAAAAAAAACAAACAAAAAACCCACACACAATCTAGATTCTTAGCATGCATAATGTCAATGTGTACATTTTTAGATACAAATTATTACAGCACTGAAATTAATTTTATTTCTTCGGGTGCAACAATAATTATTTTCTTAGTTTTTTTTAGCTTCACATGCAAATACAATAATGACAGGATACTCAAAAAAATTGTAGGATGCCTTTTCAGAAAGCTTTAGGTACAGATTTGAGGCAAAAGGCTTGTTTGGTTTTTTTGTGGTAGAGAGTGGGATAGGCCTTGTTTTTCTTAGCAGGGTTGTTTGTTTGCTTTTAATCCTATGTAGAATGTTCATTTTAAACTGAAAAAAAAAAAAAAGATTAAAAGAGCCTTTTGGCAATTAAAGCTGAGGTTGAGAAGTAATAGCTAACTTCACTAGCAATCTGAAAAAAAANATTTGAGGCAAAAGGCTTGTTTGGTTTTTTTGTGGTAGAGAGTGGGATAGGCCTTGTTTTTCTTAGCAGGGTTGTTTGTTTGCTTTTAATCCTATGTAGAATGTTCATTTTAAACTGAAAAAAAAAAAAAGATTAAAAGAGCCTTTTGGCAATTAAAGCTGAGGTTGAGAAGTAATAGCTAACTTCACTAGCAATCTGAAAAAAAATGTTACTCTCTATATAAAAATGTTCCACTGCTTCTTTCGAACACTGTATTTATCCAGAACCTTTCAAGGGGAAATTTTCCCAGACTGGTTTGATTCCAGGCAAACTAGATCCACAAACACACTGACTTCTCATGTTCAGAAACTTCCCTGGTGACCACCTTTTCCGTAGTTCACCAAGTCTCTGTTGGCCAACTTTCTAACTTAAGAAATATTAACACAGAAATGTAAGTTTCCCAACCAATCCCACAACCTTGTCTCCATTTCATCTTGTAATCCCATCTTCCAAACTTTCTGCTGCTAAATCCACAACATCTTACTAGAATTGTCAGTGACAAGCAGCACTTGGCTGCTGACAACAAAGTGGTGACAGGTCAGGGAACAGAAGATACAGAAATCCACCCTGCTATACAAATACTGCGTGGGAGGATGCAGGAACCGCAACGTCTGTGTTTGCTCAGTCATAAAAAAGTAGTGCATATGGGGAGGAAAATAATCCAAACAACCAAGCCACACATGGAAAGAGGGAGTGCCCTGAAGGAAATACAGAACAAATACTGTTAAGGTCCTCTCCCCATTTCCAGTGTTCAGTCCTGGACCAGTGTTCAGACCTCAGGACTCTAAACAAAGACCTGAGATTTGACTCCCACAGTGAACACTATTGTGCTTCACAACGCAAGCCATCAAGTGCTCAATCTCTTGAGCATTTTCCTTCTGCTTGGCAAAGGTAAGAGGAAACAAACCTGTTCGTAAGAGACTAAATCTGTAATATACTTTCAATGGGAATCTTGAAAATACGCTTCTCTAAGACACAGCACGGTAGGAAAAGGACTACAACAGGAGAAATTTGCAACAGAAATTCAAATGACATGTAACAATGGCAGAAGTAAAGAATAAAATTGTAAGGCTGCCAGAAAACTTCTGTTTCAAGGTACAACAGAAATAAGCCCAGCAACTGCATTCACGCCCATTGCTGGAATTTATTTAGTGATTGCTGTTCAGGTTCCAGCTATGCCAATGTTCAAATAATTTGAGGACAAAAAACGGATGAAAAACCGTGACCTTTATTTGTCAAAAATAATTAGTTTAATTATGCCCATTTCACAGGGAACATCAAGCAAAGCTAAACCCTTGGCCTTTAGTCCTCCACAAGGTTAATTACCAGGATACAGTAGATAAGGCAGCCTAAAGCTATAAATTACAGTGCCTGCTCCGAGACTGATCCCTGATTGTGAAACCAGCAGAACAGAATTTATCACCTTACAGTATGCTGTCATTTTTCATCAGATATGAACTGAGGCATCCACCACTGTGCTTTTGCAAGACAAGGACAAGCCACAGTCAGCATCATACCAGCTAACTGCTATTTTACGAGCCTGAGCAAGATTTATCTTTGACTCATGCACTGCAGCATACAAGTTGTTCTCCCTTGTACCAGGTGAAATATTTTTCATCCTGACAGATAAAAAGCCCTGCAATTTTAGTTTCTCATTAAGTCTTCTGTGTATGTGACTCCCTGTCTAGCCTTCCTTTCACTATCAAAAAAAAAAGTAATTTAGTAGAATGGGTTCCTCTTCCAACAGGGCTGAGTTCATGCCACCCAAAACTCAGGAAATCTCTTTTACACAGATCTTATCACTCATTGTTCGCGTTTACTGGACTTCATCCAAGAACATATATTTAAACAGTACTAACATATCATCCACTTCCTACAGAAAAAGTTTCCTTAAAAAAACCCCGTAAACCAGCTCTGAACAGATGGCAAAACAGAAACAAATTCAAATAAAGGGTTTTTTACAAACTGTCCATTTCAATTGTTTGTTAGTACTGCCACTCAGGAGCACTGCCAGTTTCAAGGATCCTTCTAATTCATATCATCATAATCGTTACTATTACAGAAATACTTTATTGTAAGATAATCTAGCACTTTTTGACCCGCTGGCATAAGCAGCGAACAGGGAAGAGCATCAGAAAGTAGCACCTGCAAACCTCGTCAAAATAAAGTAGAGCAGTCGCCAGTCCAACAAAGAAAAGCTGAATGGGAAGACAGACACATAAGCCACAACCGAACTACAAAAATGTTCAGTAAGGACAGTCATGCAACTTTTTCAGTGACAGAAGTCCTACACATATGATCAAGGCAACAAAACCCAAAGAACTTGATTGAGCTGCAAGGACTTTCGAGATCCATGAGCAGCAAAAACATGAGTTGATTTCACTTTGGCTTCCTACTCTGCCCTGATCCAAGTGCTTCCTTTTGTAGCACACTCTTGCAACACTGTCCTTGGAATATTTAAAATACAAGTCAAAACGTATATGGCAACACAAATACACTTTCCAAACACAAGAAGCAAGAAATAATACCAAATAAAGTTTATGAGATGTTTGAAGAAATAATGGAATGAGATTGTATTTCAAACTCATAACCTGTCATAGAAATAATTTGTTGCAAAAACCAGTCATGCTATAAATAGTCTGAATTATGTTTCCAATTGACTAATGCCTCAAGGATTTATGCTCTATTTTAAGTTCCACCATGCAAGAGCAAATTTTTGCATCATTTCTGCAAGTCAGAATAGGTACATACCAATTACTGCATGAACTAAAGCAATAGTGTAACATTCAGTAGCCTAAAACAATTACTAGAAAAATACCTGATTGTTCATTTCACACCAACGATTTTTAACTAGTTGCTGTGCCCAGGCCTGAAGCACAGAGCCAGGGAGCGGCCCCGTCGCAAAAGCAGGAGGGCTCCAGCATTCCCCAGCCCTGCAAGGCAGCAGAACAAAACGACGACAAAAGTCCTCTGACAATACTTCCCATATTTATGCTGTTTGGGCTGCAGAAGAAGCCAAATAACAGCAAGTTGTGCGAGTGACAACTCCCCAAAGACAGGTACACTGGTAGGACCTGCACAGGACCTTAGCTAAACGCTGTATGGATGCACACAAAACCTCTGCCCCCCGCACCAGGCTGGCAGCCCTGGGAAGCCACAGACAAAAAAAGAGGTAAATATGAGTGTGCAAATATATCAACTTTTTCTTAAAGGCGATGGCTTTCATGCTTTCTAGACAGGGAAGGCTTACACACGCAGCTGTCCAGCAACACCAGGAAGATTACTACTCATCAGTGAGCAAATGGACACGCCCCCGTTCATTCCACACTATAAGGAATTACTGATTTACAGCTCATTAATTCTTTCCAGGAACAGACTTATTCAAGAAAGAGCCAATTTAGGGTCGTAAACTAGAAAGACAGGTATTTCACAACAACCATAAACAAGCAATGTGAAAAGAAAGCAAGTCAATGGCCTTCAAACCTAGTCTGCACTCGAGATTGCAAGCTTTAGTCCTAAAAGCGTACTACTGAAAAATAAGTATTTTTCCCTCTAAATCCTAACATTTGTAAGTTGTATTTATTCTCCTGGCTAATAGAAAACAGAGTATCTTTAAAACACTGTCAAATGTAGCCAATAACCAGTTATTCACACTAGAGAAAGGTGCACTGTTTACCAATAAGGGCAATTTTCCAAGCTAAAGTTGTTATCTCTAGCAACAATAACAGGGGTATTTGTGCTGTCTGCTTTAGGTAACTTAAGCACCCAATCTAGAGCAATTGGCAAGCCCGAAGTTCACAACTAACATGCTTTTTTACCCAAGTCAGAGGTCTTGGAGATGTAGAAATTAATCACAGTGAGTATCACTTCACATGCATGTTGACTGTATGGCTACAGTAAAGTTTTAGCACAAACAGAGGCCTTCAGAAGCTTTAAAACTCATTTAGATTTTTAATACGGGATTTGTTTGACAGTTCTTAAGCCTGCCGAAGTTCAGATCCAAAAGCCTGAATCAGATGCCCACCTTTCCTACAGCTGAACTGAATTATGACTCCAAAAAAGAGAGGAAATGGTGAAGGCCGGTGCTTCCTCAAGAGAACAGCTGAGCTAAAGAACAGAATGACCTACCAGTAACATTTCCCCCATGCCCTCAAAAAAACCCCACCACCCACACTTTGTACTAAAATAAATAAATAAATAAAAACCCCAAACAAACAAACACCCCCTCCCACTTTTAACCTTTCCTTTAAGTATAAGACAGTATCTCCTCTCTCAATCAGAGAAAGCATAAGGGGAAAAAGGAGGCAGTATCTGGCAGGGACTTAGTTTCCTCTCTTTGTGTATCTTAGAAAAGAACATTGTTACGTATCAGACAGCACTGACACTCAGCACTGTACAGGGAAGGGCCAGGTAGTGGGGCTGTGTGGGCTTGTGTTTGTTTTATTCAGTCTAAGTTTACACAATCTAGTGACTAGCACTGGTCCACACTCACCATCTGTGACAGCTGAACAGTATGGATACAATTTCCCACACACAAACAAAAAAACAGCTGCTCAGCATAGGCAGGATTGGCTGCCTGCTCATCACAAGCACATAATAAAAACTGTGTCCTAGACGGACACCAGTGAGTCCCTACTCTGACCCATAAGTGACTCCAGGCCTTCCCCAGCGAGGATCTAACCTCTTATCAAGATTCTGCAGTGAGCTCTGATAAAATCTGGAACAAACATGGAGCAACAATAGAAGCTCTATTGTTATTGCTGTCCTTTGATTTGCTTATCTACCACTTCTACCACTGCATTACATTCTTCCCAGCTTGGGCAACTGCCCGAAGGAAATTCAGCATTTACATCAGACACACCTGCTTTCAAATAAGCTGGCAAAAGCAAAGGGACGGACCTTTGCTTCTGTGTTTGCTTCAGTTTCAAACAGGTGAAAGTGTTGCTCACTGAGGGGTAAAGATGCAGCTTTTTCCTTTTTTTTTTTCTTCCAAAAAAGTCTTTTGCCACATTCTTCAAGAGAAACTCAAAAGTCACTACATACAGCTAACAAGTCTTTGTCCTTATTTCCAACAGTTTACACAACAGATTTTTAAAATATAGCCAATAAGAAACATGTTTCAAGGTAGTTGACATAAATGTATGAAATAAGAAATTACAGTGGTGCCATTATTCAGTTGTTTATTTAATGTAACAACAGCATTTACATATTTATATTTAAATATTTATATATATATTTAATAACTACAATTTGAAGCTGACAGAAAAGTTTCTATGGATGATTACATAGAGCCTTGGCTAAACATAAATGAAACTTTCAAACTGTTCAAAAGCCCTGCTGTTTCTGTAGCCACAATTAAAACATCTGCTGTTTTCAATTACAACTCTGCTTTAACTTCAGCTTCCTTTTTTTATCCCTGGATTGCTATCACAGAACTAGAACTGTGTAAGTTCTGTCTTATCTCTGATTAATGCAGTGTTACTGAACAGACCCTCTGGAAGCTCCATCTTTTGAAACTTGCTAGAGGTCTAGGAAACAGCATCTCCTGTGAACTTCAAAGCAGACAGACTTCTTGGCTTGACTTTTTGCAGTGGATCAAGTTCAGTATTTTAAGTTGTTACTTAAGACTACATCTTCACAATGTTTTTTCTTTGATTACATAAAGGCACCCCTGAAATATATTTACCCCACGGCTGGTTTCATTATATCTTTTAGTGACTCCTGACATTTCACAGAATTTCCAGTCTAATAACTCAAAACTTCTGGGGACTATAGAGAACAAGCTAAAGAAGTGACAAAGCATATGAATGAATGTGATGACTACTCCAGAAACTTTAAGTACAGATTCAGAGCGACATTTTGGCCTCTGACCTCATACTAAGGTCAAACAAGAAAAAGATGCATAAATACTGTTGACATAAAATCATTAGGCCCTTCAAAATCTTGCTGAATCTTTATGGTATTCTATACAACAAATTCTCCCAGTGCTTTGGGAGCAGGGGGGAAAGAAGTCACAAGAAGTAGCTACAGAGGCATTTTCAGGAAGAAAAAAATTCAACAGAGATGCAGAGGGGACAGGGCCACAGGTGAAATGGGAATCAATGCTTAGTGCAAGTTACCCTGCTGCATCAGTGGGAGGAGAGTGGTCCACATGACTCTCACAGCAGCTTGAAAAACAGGAAATTACAGAAATAGCCAAGCTATAGGGAAGGGTTCATACACTCAAGCTTTACAGCAGCCGTACACTCACACGGGTTTTGCACTGTTTCTGATGTTACCACGAGTACTCCAGTAAAGCACTGACTCACTCAACAGAAAATAACTGTGCCGCGGGTTGTCAGAGAATGAACCTCCCACCTGCTATGGCAGCCAGGCTTTTAGATGCGTAAACCCTATTAATCAGCTCCTTCATCCAAACACACTGCACCAGCACTTTTCTCCTCTCTCGCCAGTCTGCTTTCTCTCCGCACCTTCACCTCAGTCTTTCTGCCCCAGTGCATCTGGCTCCGTTTCAGGCTGAGCTGCCTTTCATGCTTCTGCCACTCCCTCCAGAACACTGTCCCTCAGCTGTCCCTCCTTATCAGGAAGGAGTTTCCAGGAACTACCATTAATCATGAAAAAAAGAAAAACATACCCCACGAAAATGCTCTCTTATTGCCCAGAAACAGGATAGGGACAGAGAGGAACTTCATCTTTTTTCAAGATGTTTGTGTGGTTTTCCGTCACACACAAGTAGCAAGAGTTGAAGAGTGTTGGTTTTAAGACACTTAGGTGTCTTGAAGGCAGTCTAAGTACATGTCGTATAAGAAGTAGTAAAGTTAAAGAGATAGTAAAGTTTTGCAGTTTGCAGAATGGGACCTTCGGGGGGAGGAAAGGGAGGGATTTAAAAAAAAAAAAAAAAGCATTGCGTAATATCACAGCCTACCATCTTAGGCTGCTTTCTAACTGTGCACATCAAAATTACAAGCTCGAGATAAGCTACGGGCACAGGCAAAGTACAGAACTGCAACTACAACAGCAACACACCCCTTCTCTTCCGAAACCACCCCATTTCCCTAGGAAACACGAGTCGTGTCCTACGAACCGCGGAGCTCCAGCATCCCCGACGTCCCCTACGCCACCCCCGGGCCGCTGCCCGTCAGCCCGGCTCCTGCCGCCCCAAGGTCCCCGTCCGTGCGGGGACATGGCCCGGGCCCCAGCGCCGCGGGGACACCGCACGGCCCCGCACACGGGCTGCCCCTCGGCCCCCGTCCCGTCCCGTCCCGTCCCGTCCCGTCCCGTCCCGTCCCGTCCCGTCCCG
>VXAY01002611.1:2110471-2125982 GCA_013399855.1 Oxyruncus cristatus
GGGCCGGGCGGTGCGGAACGGGCCGGGCCCGGCGGCAGCGCCGGGGGAGCGCCCGGGCCGGCAGCGGGCACCGGCCGCGGCTGGAAACACGGCAAAACGGGTCCGACCGAGGGACGGCTTCCAGCGAGGGGCCCGTGCGATAAAAACAAAACACACGGAGGGGGGGAAAGGAGCTCCACCCGTCCCACGGGCAGCCTGGGCATTCCCCGAAGGCACAGCGTAGCCGGAGGGACCAGGTGACACGGCTAAACCAAGGACGCTACGGTTAAAGTCAAGGTTGTAACGTCGGATTTAACCCCAAAAACTGACTGTTCCCACCGAGAATTCGTAAGACCTTTTAGAAAACAGGCTTTCCCGGCAAGGTGGGACAGAAACCCCCATTTTGTCATGTGTTATATATGCGTTCCTTGAATAAAATTCTACCAAAAATTTAGAGGAAGGAGATAGTTCTTGTTGACCTTTTCTAGTACAAGCAGTACTAGCCAAAGGCTTCAATAAACATCTTTTTTTTCTCCATGCATTCTTTAAAGATGAGTGAACTTGCTCACATGGAAGCATTTAGAGGGACAAAACAAAATAATAAAAAAGAAAAATGAAAAGGGCTAGCATTTTACAACTACATTTTGTTTGCCAAGACACTAATCAAAATAGCAAGCAAAGTATTATCTGACTGAATCAGAGCATTATACAACTTGGGTGGGGAATGAACTTGTCCTTGCAGCTGGTATTTTTGCAAACAGAGTCCAGAACCTCCTTTCCAACATTTGCTTCCTTAATACATATGCGTTCTAATAGGTGATTCCATTTGGAATGAAACTAATTTGGACAGATATCTTCATTCTTCTTAAAGCATACCTCTTGCTCACTCTGTGAAGTGGTTGAACATGACACCACGTGGTACAGAATATCCCTTGGGTCACTTGCAGTCAGCAAAACCATGTCCCCTCCCAGCTCCTTGTGCACCCCAAGCCTCCTCGGTTGGGGGGTGGGATGAGAAGCAGAAGAGGCCTTGGGTCTATGCAAGAGCTGCTCAGCAATAACAAAAACATCTCTGTATTATCAGTGTGTTCAGCACAAATCCAAAACACAGCCCCGTACTAGCCACTGTGAAGAATGTAAACTCTACCTCAGCCAAAACCAGCACATCGGCTTTTTGTGGTTTAGCACGAATTATGAATTTATACCCAGATTATTTTAGGCCTTACTGATATAAATACATTTCTGATTAACAGGCAAAGCTAAACATTGACTCAGGTTTTGATGCAGATGAAAAAATGAAGACATGCCCACAAAGTAGCTCACATCAAACAAAGGCCAGGGAGCTTTGTCCTCTCAGTATGCTGTGGTATTGCTTCTCTTGGGAGTTAACTCCTCTCACCTGTGTCAGCCAAAGGGGCCACATGAGCTCTAACAGAAGAGTTCTGTTAACCAGAGTAATTTTGACTGAAACAGGTTTGGAGCCATTCAGGGGAGCTGCTACTCCCATTGGATGAGAACACAGTGACCCTACACAAAGGGTTACTTCTTCTTCCAGGAGGATAAGAAAAAAAAAAACCAAACCCATATTTCCGCAACTTCAGTACTGCTATTTTTTCACATAGAAAAGCCCTTTGAGTATCATGCCTAGGCTGGAAGGGATGTATGAGGAAGCTTGTACTGCTGCAACCAGCCTGGTATTCATTCCAGACCAGGTTGTACTCACTTTGAAGTCAATTGCAATGTTCCATGAATCTAACCAAGGTCCAGATTTGGCTTACTTCTATGAATCCCTCTATTTATCCAGCCTTAGTGACTGGAAGTCCCACACCTTTGATGCTGCATTCATAAACAGAAAACTGGACTAGCTATGGCAGCATATGGAATATTCTTCTGACAAGGGAACCAGTGTATGGAAACCTCACTACCTGTCACTTTCAGACAGTCAGGGAATGAGGCATTTGCTTAATATGTTTTATTTTTGAAATTTTTTCCACAGGAATGATAACCTCCTAGCCCACACTTTTTGAGAGCTTTGGCTGGACCAAATCCCTCTCCCTGCAAAACTTGTTATGGGCAGCATAAAACCCACTTCTGCTCATCTTCGGCAGCATTACATCTGATACTCCCACAGAGACATTCACAGAATAGTTGCTGCCAAAAAGGGACAAGGTCACCCTGTCCTTTCCACCCTTCACTTCCAGCCAGGCTTTCTTTAACCCTTATTAGATCAGCTTAACTGTGTCATGGTTTCCTACCACCAGGGTAGATCTAGGAGCCTTAATGTTTCTGACTAGGACTGTCCTTTATATCTTTGTGACACATTTAATCTCAAAAGTTAGAACTTTTGAGTTAAGTATTAAGTCACTGACTACTTCTCCAGAGCAGAATGTAACTGCAGGTATTTTCCTTAAGAGTTTACAAGAGGAAAAGTGCAGAAACATGCAGTATAACATACTTTGTTACATATATTTATTGTATGTGTGTTGTATACATACCTTTTAAGACTGGTTTTCAATCAGTTCAGTTTAGGAATCCTAAACCCAGCCTGGAAGTGGAACCACTCCAGCACAGAGTTCCTAAGGTAACTGTGACAGCCATGCTGTGCAGCTAATACAGAGAGGAAAACAAGGATGTTTTCACCAGTTAAAGTTACAAGAAGCCTACCAGCAAGTTTTAATATATTTTTCATTTTTTTCAGCCTTTTGGGGTTTAATATTTAAACTGGTTTTTAACCACAATAGAACACCCAAACCTCACGTGCAATGCAATTGAACAGAGGCTTATTTTTCCTCATATTAAAAACTGTCACTCTGTATTAGGATTTCAAATCAAATGCATACAGACAATGGTGGCACAGTCAGGATAAGACAGCAGAAATGAGGCCTAGAACCCTTGGTGTTGGGATGGGTGAGAGCTGGCATGGCTCAAGCACAAGCACAGTCATACTGACGCTGTGCTGATATTGCCTCAGTACCAATTCAAACAGAGAAGCCTTTGTGGGAGAACCCACAAAAATCACAGCAGCATTTCCTGCAAGCACTGCATTTTCCTAGTGCCCCTTCCAAACTTTAGTTCCAACATTGTACATTTCCAAGTGGATTTGTGCCATAACAGGACACAAACCAGAACTGAGTGATGGAAACTAGTACAATAACACAACATCAACACTCCTGATTTCACAGGCACTGTCTTTGTTTTTCCATATTCATTTTACAGCATTTCATTTCCACTGCTAGAATATTCCACTGGTAAAAACTCAAAAAACCCCCCCAAAACCCAACAAAAAACAATCTGAGTGTTTATGCACTAAAAACCAGAAGAAAATACAAATAAAAAATAAAATAAAATTTGCAAGTATTATAATGCTGTCTTTCAGGCAGCCTAACAATGTTGTATGCCAGCCAGCCTGTGGTGTATTTTTGGGAGTTCTAGCCTGAAATCTGAATGGTCCAGATTACCCGACAGGCTTCCTGAATGAACTTGATCAGGTTCAGATTCTCTGAAGATACGTGTCAATACAGCCTACATTCATTTTGAGCCCTAAAGAACTGATAGGCATCATTTGTTAACTCCCTCTTATGAGAAAGGGAGTTCTCTCACAGTCATTCTAGATAGTAGTTCACTTCTTTACAGTCCTGTTAGGTGATGGAGATTTTGGAAAGACAGTCGCCCAAATACTTCTACTCTGCTTTAGTGACAAAAGTCATTTATTTCCCTTCCTTGTTTTTTTACTACTCCTGAGCATTCTGTAGGTTTTTTGCACATGGTTTTTAACTCCTGCAGCTTGCAACTCTTCAATGCACATTTTCCCTTATTCATAACCATTAAACCAGATCCCTGCAAGAAAATACCATGTACTTGTATTTTTCTCCCCTGTTGTTCCTTCTGAGGTTCTTTGTACCCGCTAGCATGTTAGGCTTGCTGATATTTAGGCAGCAGCATTACCCTCAATCAGTGTTACACTCCTGAGAAAATTCTAGTGCTTAAAATCCATTACTTGGAGGCAAGCTTAGCTGAACTGACTTCTGCAGTCCAGCTTTGTCTCCCTGGTACATTGGTGTTGCAATGGGAGACTGCAATGCTTAATGTCTCTGCACTGCCACTAGCCTGGAATAAAGGTGATAGAACTTGTGATGGACTGTACAGAGTGCGTTATCAAAGGGCATCTACCTTAGACCTCTGTAGATCTTCACCATACAAGATTTTTGCTGAAATAATTTTCTTGCATGTGTCTTGCATTTTCCCCAAAACAATCGTGCTGTGAGCTTTGATCTCTGAATCTGTCAATGTGAGCACCTTACATTACTACTAAAGGCATTCACATTAAGATAAGAGCGAATTCTACTTTCCAGGCTGTGCAAATTATGGAGTGCAGCAGAATACAGCCTTGAAATAAACATTTTCATCAGGGAGTAACAGATGGAAGTGCTTTAGTTTCCATTTTGTATTAACAGAAACTTGTCATTAAACTCTTATAGTATTACAATTGGACAGCTCTGTGTTTTACTGCTTGGTGGGCGTAACCCAGCTTACTTTGGTGGGCAGACACTTCGCCACACACACTCAGAGAAGCCACTAGTTCAGCCCTTTAGAAGTCAGATTTTCTACCACTTGTTTAGATTTTCTGCTTTGGGTTGTACCTTGTGTAAAACTGAATTCTGAACTCCAATTAACATTTAATTCTAAGTAGCAGAGTTAGCCAACAGGAAAAGGAACTCGAAGAAACAGACTGAGCTGGCCCTGGCGCACACACTCCACCTACACCTGCAGAGTTTAAGCTCCCAATATGGGGAAATAGATAAATATTTGCTTGCATTTTTAAGTACTTCTGAATGCAATTCACTCGGGTGACTGGGAACCCCATCTGAATGGGTTTTAGATGAGCCATTTATCCCTATGTGTCAATTGTGGCAGTTTGTAATAACATTCTGAACTGTTTGCTTCATCACTGTAAATGACTTTCCAGCCCCACAGAGTTTCTGGGTGGAGCTTTATATGATGTCAACATACATACCTACCTTTTTTTTTTTTCCCATCCTCCATCTCCAGGAAGTAGAGAGTGAAGCAGCTTGGGCAGTCCAACACACAGCAGAATCAGAGAGTTTTCAAATCAGGTCAGTAGCTGAGCAGATGATTTCTCTTGGGCAGAAGAAGAGCAAGGTTCTCTGATAAATTCACAGGAAGCTAAAGAGATTTACCCAAGCATATATTTTATTTCAACAGCATGTTTCAAAATTTGCATCTTCAACTGAGGGATATTTGGTTTGCAGCAGAATTTCTACAAAATGTGAGTCAAATTTGTATAAAGACAGTTTTTTCTAGCACTTCCTATACTCTATTATAGTCTGCACAAGGCAGCGGGGTTGTTCTGAGCTGGCAGCAGGTAACTCGAGTGGTTATAACATCTATGGTTTAGATGTTGCATTAGATCAGATTAATTCTGTTTACTACTGGTCTTCCATTTTTTTTCAATGGCAAAGTATTGCCCCGCTTTTTTTATTACTTAAGCATTACCAGTGTTTGTGAGATTTTCCATACTGCAAATGCAGATAAAAGTATTAAAGAAAGACTTTCATTTTGACTTCTATGTAAACTGAGAAAATGTGAGCTGTTACAAGTACATACACCTACAATATCAGAGACTTCATAATCCTTGTGTTTACAGACATCACGCTCCCTATTTCTAGATGTTTAGAAGAAAAAGGCTATCCCAAAAACATGAACAAATTATTAGCAAAAGTGCCAATGTTTTGTGAAGTCATGCAAGTGACATTTTGTCCTCTTACCTGACCCCAATTTCCATGTTGCAGATGAACTATTAAGAGAAGTCATCACTGTAAGGTTAACCAAAAGGTGTTATTAAACAATGATTTAATGATGACTAAACAATAATGAAAGGGTGGTTGAACACTCTACTAGTTACTACACTTCTAATATTCAAGCTATCTTTCTATACAGTATGCTTTAGATCTAACATGTTGCTTACCTTGTTGTAGGTATCAGATGCCGGGTAAGGGATCTCTTGACCTCGAGAAGCAACCTTGAAAAGCATTCCTGCTCATGAGGAGATCACCGCTGTGCAGCTCACTGCCATGCAGGAGAGCTCAGCAGGCTCTGGTTGGCTGCAGATTGGTCTGTAGTCAGACTCCTCTCTGATGTATGTGCAGATGTGCAGCTGTAGCAGTTTTAGTTTTGTCGGGTCCCAGTTTGGGCTGGTCCTCCTAACTCTGGATAAGACCTGACCTAAACTCTTTAGGTTCCTGAGAAGATACAGCTTAGCATAATTTCTCAAGGTTTGCACAGCAGGGCTGGCTTCAGCCAAGCCTCTTTGTTGGTGATGCCAACAAATCATGTACCATTAACTCAGAGCAGGTGTGCTCATCACACCATACAGTCTGGGAAACAATTCTGGAAAACAAATATCTCAATTCTTATATCAGGTTGCTTCCAAGGTAACTGTTAAATACTCCTGTCTTAAAGCAATGTTTCTATTATTACCTCCTCCTTATTCTCTCATCACTTTGCATTTCTGATAAAAAAAGAAGGTGGGATTAGGAGTCACTTACAAAGCTCCATTTAGCCTTGATTCTGGTTTTGACACCTTTTAGCTCCTCCTGTCAGGGGTCATGCATCCACAGCAGTTCACCTTTCCTGTGCTATTTACTAGAACTGAACCCTCTCCCCTGTCTTCTCTTCTTCTTTCCTCACCTTTAAGTGTCAGGATACTCCATATTGAACTATCCTTCTTTTCCCTCATCTACTATATGCCCATGATTCTGTGGGGAAAGGAATGCCTGTAGCCTATTCATATATTAAGTGTGTCAAAACAAACAAGGAGCTGAAAATGAGTACTCAGTGAACATCAAGATATGGGTGATTTTAGCCAGTCCATTCTTTGTATATCCTTCCCTAAAATTGAAGGTAAGTACCATTAATCTATCCTCAATGTGAGGCTAAAAACCAAGAGGACTACATAAGCATCCTACATGTGCAACACTTCTATGTAATTATTAGTCAAAATTGAAAGGTTTAATAAAAATTCTCAAGACTACCAAAACACAGTACAAACTGTGGTTAAAAGTGTAACTTATCAGAGCTTCTGATCATTGAATCTGATGCCTGTGGGGGTCATCTGTGCACAGCAAGCTCCTTCACCTCATTAATGATACGGGTCAGCACCTCCTCAACTTCTGCCTCCAGCTGCAGCAGCGTCCTGCTGTGGCGAAACAGTTCTTTGGGGCATAGCTCTTGGAAAATAATAAACTAGGTCTCATATACAGAAAGAGCATAATCTTCCCATGACTCAGCCCTGACTCACCAGGAGCCTTTCCCACATTTAGGGAAAACCCTGTCATTCAAGCCGTCTTTAGCACGGATGACATTTTAACCAAGATTGCTTAAAATATTCAGCAAACATTAAGAAAAGCAAGCACCCTAACCACAGGCTAGGGATCTGATCCTGAGAAAGCTGGATGACACAGTATTTAACCGAAACTGAATAAAATCCTTTTTATGGTCTTGGTATTGACAGCAACGAGGCAGCATTTGTGTAAAAGGAAGAAGATAAATTCAGAGTTTTTCCAACAAACACTGCCTCCTTAGCTATTATCGTGAATCAGCACATATTTCTTCACTTGCCTTGGAACTGCAGGGAGCGAGAGTCTCCTGGTGGCGTGGGAGTGCACAGCTGTGCAGCCTTGGGTGGCCCTGCTGCACCACACGGGTCCTTCCTGCAGCTGCACCCAGCACCCCAACTGTGTCCTTTCACTGCAGCTCTGTGTGTGGAGCCAGGGAAATGTGAACAACACAGGCTCAGGTGCAATGGTAATTCACCCTTGCCGAGGAATTCTCTTCTCTTTCCTTCTCTCTCCAACTCAGCCAGTCCTAGGTGATTTCAACTGGCCTCAAATGCTTTTTGGTCTGTTTGTTTTGCCTCAAACGCTTTTTGGTCTGTTTGTTTTGCACCCCTCACCCTTACTTTAAGCCCTGCAAACCTCCTTTGATTGAAGTTTTAAGGGAAGGAGCCTCATTGTATCCTGAACTAGAGACTTGGATTTTCATATTTAGAAGCAATATGAAAAAAAGAAATAGGTGTTTTCTACAAAGCAGCTGCCACGAGCAGAGCCTGTCATCCAAGGTGGCTCAAAGCACAAAGGAATGACGGCTCAGTGCTAACATTTAAGATTCAGAACTGTGGTCTATTTTAATACATTTCATGATGAGTCAGAGCTGTCTCCTAGAAATAAGGAAAGGCATTTTTTCTTTTCTTTAAATAGTTGTGCTATTTCACCTCAGAAATACTTAACACTGACAAATATGAGCCACTGACATCCATGCTTCCTTTCATTCATGCTTTGATTTGCTTCTACATCAGAGAATGAAAAAATGTGTCAAGAGAAAATATTGAATATGATACTCAGATGTAAATAGACAAGAATTATGCGGTGTCAAAGTTTACAGTTCAGTTGTTGCTGGTTGGTTTTGTTTGTTTGATCACAACAGCATTCATCGAATTGCTGAGATTTCACAAAATTCAAGTATCCTAGGAAGACACATGCACACAATAACTAATTTTATCTCACAGTTACACATAGATTTCCCAACAGAGGGAGCCCTTCTACTGTCTACCAAAATTTTATCAAAGTGAATATTCACAGAGGTTTCAAATAATGACAGTGTCCCTGCTGTGCAGCTATCATCCCACGAATAGCAAAAATGAAAAAGGTTTGCAAAATAAAGTCACCTAAGGGTATTTAGCAGATCAAAATGAGGGTTAATATCAGACATCTAATCACTAGAAATGCACTGGAGGATTCAATTGGCCATTTGTGTTATTACAGCAATTATATCTATGGGTACAGCTATGAAACATCTATGAGAGTAATTACTTTTAAATACATTGAGAAGAATTATGCCAGATAAACATATAGTTCCCCTGTGTCTGCAAATCAATGTTTAAATATAACACTCCTTTGAGTTCTTTCCTGTTGTTGCAGCCATAGATTGCCAAACAGAAACTATTCAGGCTGTGGTTTGGAGGGAAAAAAAGAATTAAAAAAAAATAATGATCTTTCTTCTACATTGTAATTTCATTGAAGTATCATGTAATTTTTATCACAACTGAACTAACTTGTATACAGTAAGACCTTCAGAACTTCACTTGCTCTTTCATTACAGCATAAACCAAACTGTCTTGTGAACCATGAAAATGTAAATTTAGTATTTTGGAGCTACTGTTTGGATTGTTACTGTTTCTGCTTCTTACCCTCTACATATAGTGACCAGTTCCCTTTTGACTTGATGAGAGGATTTCAACAGCTGGTTTGATGATGACATGAATCCTGTTCCAGATTAGCTTGGGCTCAGCATCTTAGTGTATTTAAGGAAAAAAAAAAAAAGGCAGAAATAACAATTTGCAGCTACAATATATTGTCTAGGCTAGCCAAGTTTTGTGTGAAATATGAAGAAACCAAACCAAGAACTGAGGAGCGATCCTGTTTACTTGCCGAGAGGTATGATGACTTACTAGCAGTATCATAAGGACAAAAATAGGAGGTTACGTTCACATCTGTGGGACAGTAGCTCCTCCCTTCTCGCAGAAATGGATGTTTTTATGGTAGTTAAGACTGAAGTGCTCATGAAGCAGCTCCTAAACCTCTGTTTTTTTCAGCTTGATGCATCCCAGTGAGCCTTTAAGAAAAAAAAAAAAGTACAAAACCAGTATTACTTGCATCATCTCATACCCTCTCCTCATTTCACTGGGACCTGGATTTACACTGAAATTCCAGTGGCAGTCCTAATCTCAACCAACTATCTTCTGAAATGAGTTCAGGGTAGGCAAACTAGTGCCAAGGAAACTGCAACAAAATTGAATGTAATTGTTAATGGGAGTCAAATTGAGATTTTTTTCTTCTTCACTTTCAAATAAGTAAAACTCTTTGTTTTCTACTCTCTGCTAACACTGCAAACAGATCAGCTTTGCAAGTTTTGGACGTCTGGCCATTTTAGATAAACATTCCAACCTTTCAAGTGTTTACAGACTAAACTGCAGAGTTAAATGTTTATGTTGTAGTGAATAACTTCAGCATTGTATTTAACAGAAAGGCTGCTAAACTAATATTTTTCAATCAGTAGGTGAAGACACACGCTACTGAAATAACCAAAATTTTGAAGGAAGATATTAATACTAGTCTGACCATAAATATTTAACACATTTTTATGTAGTAGGTTTTACAGTTGGAATATATAAAGCTTCCATAGTTTACAAGGTTTCTAAGTTTAAATCTATTCCCAGGCCCTTTGAAAAGAATTATTATAACTTTCAGCTTCTGTGAAAAGTAGAATGTAGATTTTGGGGTTTCAAATAGTATATTCCTCCCCTAATTATAATTTAATATGAAATAAATCCTTGGCCTTGTATTTCAAGGAACATGGCCTGAGATATTGCTAGGAACAGGGTTTGAATCCTAATGTACCTGTGCAGGACAAGAGTCCACCCTGACAGGTGCAAAACTACATAGAGCAGAGAACTGGTCTGGTCCAGAAGAGATAAATTCTGGAGCAAAATATCTGTTCTCAGTCAAATCTCTACTCAGTTTTAAATAATGATCTAGCTTTCACCTGCTGAGATTAATTTGAATCATGTCTCTCCTAATTTTCTTACTCTTTGGGGACAGCAACAATATCTAGTAGTGTTAACCTGAAAGTATACCATTCGCTCCAAAATACCTCTCTGCTTGCAAAATGAAAACAAGCTGGGGTACAATATTGCTTCTAAGAAGAAGAAGGTTTTTCTAAGAAGAAAAACTTCCATAAAAACTTTCCACGTTAAAGCAATACAATGCAGATGAGGATATTTCTTAACTTCTGTGGTTAACTTGTATGTTTCTATTTCACTGAGTTTCATCTGGATGTGTTTTCTGCAGGGTCAGAAGAGTTTGCCCTGGATCCGCTCCTTTGGGGATCGTACCATTACACATTTCCTGTTTTGCACATGACAACACAGTAAGCTTTTTCAAAGACACAAGCTGTACGTATAAGCCTTCTGAGCTGAGTTACTACTGTACTGCTGCAAGAATCAGACAGTACAAAGCCACAGGAAAGAACACCTGACTGAAACCTTTGCCCTCTTTCTGCCGAGTCCTTCAGAACTTGAACTCAAACAAGTAGAATTCAAAGAGTGACCACCTCAGGATTTAAACTGGGTTTTCAAATCTCTAATTGCAAAGGGATCAAATATAGCATTTAGGTTTTGTCTTTTGGCCATTGCTTAGGCAGGTCAATTTTCACTGTGTCAGAGTAGCTGCATTAGCACTTACCGAGTCTGGTAATGTGAATTTACCAGAGACTCAGTATGGGCACATCCTTTTCAACCAACCCAGAAGTATTCAGGCAGGAGGATAGGGCTATAATTTTAAGATGCTTTTTATCAGCCAAGTGTCACTGAAGTTACACCTGCAGACTTGGCATAGATCTCACTTTTTCCAAGACTGTTGGAATCACAGTCCAAACCAGAACAATGCATCCCTCATGCACATTTCTATTGCTGTCTGGCCACAGAGCATATTTGGAGTATCTCAAAGATCAGAAAGAAATTGTCTGAAATTGTCAGGTTTGTCCTGACATGATCTTGAAATATATAACGCTCTTCTCTGTATGTGAAACAGATATAAAGGAGGACCTTTGACTATTCGACAGAATCCTATAGTCCTCAAAATTGGGACTGTTATGCATAATTCACAAAATTCTTTCCTGTGAGAAAACTCTTGCAGTATGTAGGACAAAACAGCAGGAGGGGATAAAGGCAGCCTTCGTTTTTGGGAGCTTCAGTCAGCAGGGAGTTCCAGCCATACTGGGACTGGGGTAAAGGCTGCTGTCTCCTCTCTCCCTCCCGATGCTTTCTGTGTTGTTATTGTCCCAGAGGAAGCTCTGCATTGGAGGAGCCTGGCTTGCCTGTTCCAAAAATCAGGAAAGGAAAGCATTGACAAAGAGGAGCCAGAAGCAGTGCATCATGCTGCAGGACATCACTCTCTAAACTTAACATTTGAGAAACCAATTCAAAGGAAGAATTTAAGAAGATACATAGAAACATCATCATTTCTTTCTGTTATTTCTAAGGATCCTGACAACAGAGTATTTCATCAGTAAGCCAGTAGCCTGTTCCAGCTTCAAAGATGGACCATCTCACTTCACACACAACGCGAAACAGCTACAGGGAACAATCTGATGCCCGTTGGAATGCCTCAGTGAGCTCAGTGCAGGCAGATCCATGAACAGTGTGCAGGCAACTGCTTGAATGAAATTCAGTACAGGACTGAAGCTGAATTCTCTGTTCTGACAGCTGTTTGGTAGTGTGCAAGACCTCAGCTAGTGAGCTCTGATCAAGCCTCAACAGCCACATGCTTACCTCTTAAAATAGTACACTCTGGCAACAGATTGTAAAAAGACAAAGATACACATGCTATAAAACTGAATTACCTTTGCAGCCCACATCATGGCCTGCCATTGCCCATGGTGCACAGTAAAGGAAGAGTTTACTCTCCAGGACTTGACAGCTCAGCAAGGTGACTTTCCACCCCTGGAGTACACTGATGAAATATATCACAGGAGAGATTTTTATCTATTTTCCTATAATCCAGTATTTTTAAAGGAGTGATAGAGATGGTAGAAATAGGGAAGACATACCATTGCTTCATCTAGTTGTATTCCATGCCTAAGCAAGACTGATCTCGACTGTACCTTATGCATGCTCGAGCCAAACCACTGCTTTTTGTGAAAAAATTACTCCACTTTCATCTCCACAGTCTAATGGAGTTCACCATCAGCAGAGTAGAGAAGTTTCTCTTTCCTGACTACAACCTGTAAGTGGTCTTATACCACTGTTGAATTACTCACTTCACTCACCAATGTTTGTGTACATCAAGTATTTGCTGGCATTTACCTTGAATTCTCTGCAGGAAGACTTCAGTTCTTTGAGGGTTTGAAAGAACTACAGTTCCTATTCATGGCTCTACCAATGTACGACATAAAATGCTAAGTGGATTCTTAATCATTGCTCTGCATATATTTTCTAGTCTGTCCATAGTATCCAAATATAATAACTGGGTACTGAATAACAATTCAATGACCAGTTTTGATCACTACCTTCTGCACCTACAAACCCAAGCTTGCATCATATGTATTTCCTTGCCAGAACACTGAATAAACATATCTATGCTGTGACATTATTACCACCCTCCTATATTTTTTAGTTCCTAACTATCTTTCTGTGAAAGAATGAGAGCATATAAGCTGCATGATCTGTGACAAAGCAACTTTGTGCATTTCTCATTCAAGCATCTTGTTTCCACAGTTGTTTCTCAGCCCATTCTAACATTTACAGTTTCCTATCAATCTGGTACTATCTGAATATTTTACTATTATTCTGCCCCTATTTTTTTTTATGGTAGGCTCATGATATCCTTTCAATTCATGTTTTTAAATCAGTAGTTCATCTATGTACACAAGAGTAAAAAAATAGAATAAACATTTGTTCAGTGTTATCTCCCACTATACCTTGCATTTGCCATCTATTGTTTCTAACCCTGAGTTCAACTCTGAATTTATTATACTCTAGGCTTTTAAAATTTGTTTGAAGCTTATCAGCTGAAACTCTGAAGTCCTAGTAGTGGAAGCTTAAGAAACCATTTACTTTCCATCTGTGTCAAATTACACTCTCACTTCTACCTATATGATCAGAAATAGAAGTGTTTAGCAACTTTAAAATCCTTTTTCTGGGATCTGGGGGAAGGGTGGGGAGAGTAGTGCAACCACTTTACTAGATACAAGTTATTAACAAGAATTACTTCCCTTCTTACTGATATATTAGGAGTGAGACATGATTTATTGTTAAAGCAATCTAGTATTTATATTAGCTATTAGCGTCTAATAGACTGACATGATCAAATCACACAAAACCTAAGTTGAGTTATGTGGGTAAGAGGACTTGCTTCAGAATATTCTGTAAAACAATTCCTGATGTTTTTGCAGAAAGTTTACAGTCAGGAAAGTCCCAGTGAAGTAGGGGAGATCTCCCCTCAAGGTAACCCTTTAACAGGCTCTCCCTTGGAAACTGAATATGCAAAGGGATAGGAATAGAGTGGCAGAGAATGCATGCTTAGAACAAGGGAAAGTAGCAGCTGCTACTATAATTGTAATGCACTTGTGCTTGCAGGACAGCTTGAAAGTTACAAGGGACTAGTAAACACTGGTAACTTGAAAAAAATAAAACCTCTAATTCAGAGCCTGATACTCTGTGTGTAATTCTAAGCTCTGCTGAACGACCAGCTGAACAAAACGTAAGAAAGACACGCTAAAGAGAAGTCACTGATGATTTGGGTGGGATTTTGAGCAAGGTTCTAACTGCACTCCCAAAGTCAAGTGAGCTCTGACTAATCCTGTCCTTAATAAATTATCATTTAAATTGACACAACTACTGATCCTATTACTGGTTAGGTACAAAAGCCACTTTATATGTGTAATAATTCCACCAGCACTGAGGAACAGGATATCTAATGTCTGCAGTTCAAGACTAGGGCACAGCACTTTTGGCAAGAAAAAAAAATTAAGTAAAAAATATAGTCCTCAGTGTAATTGCAATAAATTGATAATTAACTGCTTAACATGGTGTGTAATGAAAGGTCGAGGGTAAGGTGAAAGAGATGACTTTCACCTCTGCTACAGTTTAATAGCAGGAAGATTCCTTTGGAACCTGCAGATTTATGTAGGCTGTTGGTTGAAAAGGAAACACTGTGTGGATTTCTATGAGGCTTCTGTGAGAGGCAACAAAAGTTGTTCTTTCTGAGAAATGTACCCAGAATAAGAATATCTCCTGCTGGACAGCTTGGACAAAGAGCTGGGACTGCCAATAGCTGAGGAAAGCTGCCAAAGGAGAAGGAAGAAAATTAGGCAACAGAAAAGTGCTAACATTTTATCAACAAAATCTTTAGGGCAGGGAATGGCAGACTTAAAAATGCCAACAGTCACCGTACACAGAACACCCTGAAACAGGAAAGAGCCAGAAATTCCAGCTGGGGAGCACAGTAAAAGATTTGAACAGGAAATGGGGAGATCACATTACCATCCACATTCAAAATGTTGATTTTTCAGGGAGGGCCCAGATAGACTATAAAACAGTTAAAATCCTATAACCCTTTTAATACTATGAATAGTAAAAAAATGTAATGTATGAACTGGAGTTAAGATGTTCCACAGTTTAACCTGCAAGCACCCTTATGGAATACTGTCTGTAAACAGCAGGAAATAGAGTCACAGATTCCATTTGGTAAAGCATGATGCTCACATATCAGACTACAGACATTTTCAGGGAATGTTTTGCTGCCATTCACCAACATCTGAGCTTTGTTCAATCATTTCTTGGATTAGAATAAAATTTGTTTCAATTGTTGCATAAAAATGACAAGGCTAAGTTATTAAAACTCCTATGAAACTATATAAATATATATATTTATATAAATATATATATTTATATATA
>VXAY01002611.1:2126068-2144392 GCA_013399855.1 Oxyruncus cristatus
TTTTTTTCCCCTCCATATCCAAGATAGGTAGAAAAACCTCAGAAAATGTACACCAGCACATTCCAGAATGTTTCAAGACAATACAACCAATTACATATTACTGATGAAGCAAGAGACTATTTAAGCTCTGCCCTCAAATAAACTGTGATTTTCCTTTATTCCAAGCAAGCATTCTCACATATGCTTTTATATGAGTTTGAGGAGGAATTTCAAAGGAATATCTTCAGGGTTTTTTTCTACTCATGTAATCAGGCCTGGCTTTAACGAGAAGTTACACCTGACTGTGGAAACTGAGCTGCTGCATTACTGCCACGGAGAGATTAGGTATTACTAAAATTAAGAACGTGGAGCCACATGTCATGCTTTGCAGCGTAGTTACTTCTCTCATTACCGTCTTCACCATATGCTTCTTCAGTAGTGTGCAATTCAGTGTAATTACATGGAGTATGTGCCTATGCATTTGCATATGCATATGCCTTCTGTGTTCCAAACAAATGTGGCTGTTAACATATATACCTGCTATCGGAGTCATTATTTTAGCTGCACATGAGTAATAGTATCCTGTTTTAGTGGTTGGAACATGCATATAAGTGGCACTGATTTATTTGCATGTTTAGTGAAAGCAGTCCTGTGTAAGGATCTCTTGATTACCACCGACTGTATAAATTTTAACAAAAACCATTCAGTAGCTGGCACTGAACTCTACGTGGCAGTAATGTACCAGCTCAGTCTGTACAGCCAAGGCTTAAAATAGGTAGGGGATTACGTGACGCAGGTGTAAATTAGGAAGATATTAGGACTTGACCCTATGAACTATGAGAAAAAGAAACAACCTGTTCAACAAATTTAAAGCATTCATGATTTACCACAATTTAAGGGAGGCACCTCCCTCTCTCTCATGCACAACTAGCAAAAATTCCCCTTCATCTTTCTGAGAATGCATTCATGGTTGCAATAGTCTTAAAAATCTACTTATATTTTTGAGGTCATTCTGTCTGGCTTTGTAGGATCTTTTGGAACAGAGCTCTACAATTTTCCATCCTAGGACATCTGATACCTACACTAAAAATAGCCCCATGGCAGTTCCTCTGTTGAAGATACACCTACTGGTATGTGTCGTGCTGATCATAGTTGAGAATCCTCTTGGACACTCAAACTACTGCTGATGCCCCGGGGGCTGTAACAGAATGAGTCTCAGGGTGCTCTTTAAACAATCATTAATAACTTATGCCCATAATAAACCTCATGAGAAGTGTATCTATTTTCTGCACATCAAGTTCTCTGACCACTTGGAGGGGGGTGGGGATGCAAACCAGTGAGGAGAGGGTATGAAGAACATCTTAGCACTGTTTGCACAGCTGTGGTATCATGTTTTCCCCCTGCATTACATTTTCCAGTATTCTTGTCTCAACCTGTTAAATACTCCACAAACCCCAAACAAATTACCTCTGATAATTTATTAAGAATCAATAGTTAGAAGATCTAGGCAGAGTCCTGCTTCTATGGATATCCACTCAGACAGCTTAGAGAAATGTGAACTAGTTTCTCACTAGGGTAACAGAAAGGAAACACCTCAGAAACTAAAACAAAAAAGCTTTTGAAATAATTTTTTACTTAGTGATAAATGCCCTCAAACTGTTTAATCTAGCAAAATAGAAAGGCAATATGATCATGGAACAAAAGGACCTCCATAGAAATAAAGCACTGTGTAATTAAAAAAACCCTCTTTGCCTGGGTTGTGGCAGGGCATTTGGCAGGGGAAAAAAAGAGAAACCCCCCCCCCCCCAAGTGATAACTAACAGCTAAGGACAATTTTAATCCAGAGAGCGACTAAACACTGGAGTTGATACCCTGTCTGTTGCAGAGGTGTTTTTCAGGTCAAGAAGATATTTTTAGCCAAAGATATTAGAAAGATTATACAATTCTTGGCAGAATATCTTGCTTACGAGGATTGGTCAGAATAAGCATTCCCATAGTCTCTTCCAGGTTTAAATTCTGTGAAGAGTTAGACCATCTTCACAACATTTTGAGATGGAGGCTTTTATTTGCTTTTGTACAGAAAATCCTGTTATCCACTAAGATATCTAGTAATATCAAGTAGATTTTTAGTAAAGTTTCTACTTCACACCAGTAGAAGGCAAGAAATATGAACACACACCACAAAACAGTTAAACCCAGTGCTAAAATGCAAGCCCAAGGGAACTGAGCCATGTCCCAGCCATGTCTGTAGGGCTGAGTAGTCAAGTAATTAGTTAAGTCTTTTTGTAGACAACTGACTGTGATTTAACAGGGATATTTTTTGTAGTCCATTTCAACAAAAACTGAGTATATTGAATGGGAATAAACCCACACATTGACAAAATACACCAAAAAACACTCATGAGAAAACATACTATCAAATCCTTGATCAACAGGTCTCCTGTGCCTTCACAAAGCTACGTTTTACTGCAGACACAGAGCAAAATAAAATAAAAAAAAATTAAGAATATGTATTTGAGATTGGATCTAGGAAAGATTCCATCATGAAACTTCTTCACTAATTTTCTCTAAGAAATTTAAGAGCCATATGAGTGGCAAGAAAGAGATATATGGGTGATGGCCACCTCCCGAACACCTACATTTGACTACCAAAAGGCAAACATCTGTGTTTTCTGGGTACAATACATAGCATTCGCTTTTTCTTCTGATCACCATATTTTTCTAGTTTCTATTTCCAACCTCGATTCTTCTATTTGTTGACTGTGGGTTTTTATTTGGGGTATTTTTCCAAGGAGCACTTCTGACTTTTTTGTGCTCTTCACCACAGATTTTTGTTTTCAAACACCATAAAAATACTCAGCAACACTTGTCAAGCCAAGGGAATAATCTAAAAATATTCAAAAGAGTAGTTTATTTTTGCCTCCTATTCCTCTGCATTGCAACCAATACAACAGCGAAGAAAATGTGTTTCCCTGCATTTCATATCACATTTTTTCTGAATCATGATCCCACTAGGAAATATCTGCTGCATGTACTGCACGTGAGAAGAATCCCCCCAGCTAAGTTGGCTCTTTCTTAAAAAAGAAGTATTTACAAGCCACACGGCATAGCTGGGAGCTCATTGACAATAACTCTGACCTGAAGGGGGGTACCACAAAGCTGCCCTATTTCACTCCAAGCCTGTCCAGTCAGACTGTTATCAGCGTACGTGATAACGTACAACAGCATTTTGCCAATGACTTTTAGGCACTGTACATATAAAGTTGATTTAAAACTGGAATGTTTGTGGTGACCGGTTTTATGCTTGGTCTTCCCAAACACCTAATCTTATTTGAATTGTCTGTGTCCAGCGACAAGATAGGGAGGAAAATTTAAACTATAGAGGCACTGAATAACTTTACTTTTCATCATAAAGCGAAGTGCGAGAGAAACAGCTGCAAGTTCAAGGTAAGGAGGAGAATGACAAACCTTGTATATCCTATCAGCACCAAACTACTTAATATGATCACTTCTGTTCTTAGAAATCAGATCACTTCTGTTCTCTGACCTAACCCCAAAACTCTCCGGACACAGGAGATGGATCTCTAAAGATGTGGCCAGACTATCCAGGCAGGCCTTGTGCTGAGCTTGCCAAAACAGAGAACAGAGGATGGATATTCCTTTGATAAAACATCCAGAGCATCTAACCAAATATCAAAATGGACAAAGGAAGTCAACAGAAAGAAGTGAAGGGGGTTTTCTAATGCCATAGAGCAGTTCAGTGACTGAACAAGTAATAGCAATACAGCTCTTCCCAAGTCTCCTCTATTTCCCTCACCACAAGATGTGCTGCTGCATATTGATTGCAGCAATCAATACCAGCAATCATTCTATGAGATCAAGACTTTGCTGTGTATTGATTCACTATTTACAAGCTGAAAACAGACAAACAGTTCAGAAGTGTAGTAAGAAATCAAGGGATGACTGTTAATTTCCCTCCCAGTATCCATTGTTTGCTATGAGATGCTTCCACACGGCTTTTATGGGAGCTCTCTAAGCAACAATGCAGCCCTTCTTAATCCAAGCAGCAACATACTTTTCAAAGTTTTCTTTCCAAGAAGATACTTCAGCTGCTGAAATGTTTAAAATTTCTCAGTTTTTCAAGCTCTTTGGGGCAGTGGGAGGAAGAAAAGATTGGTAGGTGCAGCAGTGAAAATAAATTCCCTAGAGAAGAGAAGTTTGGGCACTGAATAATAAGTGGGAAAACGGCCAAAACATCAGTTGTGAAAACTCAGACTTCTAAGTGTTCCTACAAGATCTCACATTCATTTACAGACAGTAACACATCCAGAGTTATAACAATCTTCTGATATAGGTAAAGATAGCCTTTTCCCTGCAGATTAGTTATCCCAGGTGCAAAGAAGATAACACTAACAATTCCCAAAGTCTGACTTGCTGCAAAACAAAGTCAGGTCACATATTTTCTGGTCTTGATATGAAACTGATTCAAAACAGCAGGCTTTACTAACACAAAATGCTTAAAACACCCTGCAGAGGAGCAAAGGGGTTCTTTTATTGCAGCCATTTAGGAATGCTGACAATCACTTGTCAGAGGCCCACTGTAAGAGTACTGACACCAAAATTCAGTTCTCAACATGTGACTACTGATTTATACTCACCCTGGTTATGCTTCTGAACATAAGTAACTTGTATTTCTACAGCAAAGTAAAAAGTAAGAGAAATTTCTTCTTTCTCAGATAAAGAATGCATCAGCAAGTCATGATAGGTAATTACAAGAGGTTTGTACTGCATCAAGAAATATTTTACAGAGTGGCTTAATAGGTATAGAATAAGATGCAGCATTTCTGGCCCAAGTATTTAAATGTAGAAATTCACTGATATTTTCTACTGTACCTAAGGTTAAGAACAGATATTTTAAGGAAAGTAAGAGGTCAGAACCCCAAAACACAAGTGCTCATGCATTCATTTGCTACAGTCATACAGCTGTATGGATGCTGTGTGACAAACACTGTTAGAATTACATGATTTCCTTTTCACACTGGAGAAGTGTGGTCCTATAAAGTAAGACAAAAGTTTGTGGTTCACTGATTGGAAAAAAAAAAAATAATCTGCTGTGATTTCATCTATATAGGCTGTGTTGTGGCCAATCCTTGCCCCAAGGATAAATATATGTGCCTTGCTATTCTGCCCAGACATAGCCTCCACTGACAAATGAGCTCAAAAGGCTAAACTAAATTCACCCCCTTCATCTCAACAGCTATGAGATTTAACAATGTTTCAAATCTACAGCTAAAATTTCAGGCTTTTGTAGCACTGCAGAGCTTTAACCAGTGACTATTTTCAAGGCACGCAAAGAAAAAAAAAATAAATTAGTTCATGCAGAGTCATGTGAATAAGCAGAAGGTACTTTGTAAGATTTTAAAGGAAGGAAATAACATTTAAAAAAAACCCCAAAACTCTCCTAAAGTGGCACATTAAGATTTAGTGGCTGCTTTAAATTTTTTAATTTAAATTGTTCGATGAAGCATCATGAGATAAATGCTGGCATCCTATATCTTTCATTTTGTTAAATTTAGAATAACCAAGACCAGTTTTTATCCAAGGGTGATTGAAACATCTACCACCACCTCCTTCTCTCTCCCCAGCTCTTCTTTCTCCATGTTCCTTCTACGTCTTTCTTGATTTGTGTTGTTTAAAAAAAAAAAAGTGTCAGATAGATGTAGGAAGTCTACTTGGAGTAAGTTTGTCAGAGTACATAGCTATAGCTTCAGTCAACTCAAAAGATTTATAGTATGCAATACTTGAAAAGTTCTAGTTAATCATAGTCTATAATAAATAATTCCTTTTTAACAATCATAAAAATTTTAGTGGGAAACTAGTGAAAAGTTATTAAAGACAGCATAGTCCAACACTGAGATAAAGAGCAATAGCTGTTCAGTCAAAGCAGTGTGGTGTCTTTAAAGAAACCTCCTTCAACAATTTTACTACACTAATAAGTGAACAGAACAGGCAACAATAGAGTTTCATGTGCTTTTTCACAAGACACTGTGAAGAGTTGTCTCACAAATATTAACAAGGAAAATAAATAGCCTTGAGCACACATGCGTGTAACTAGAGACATCCACGCGTATTCCTGCTAGGGAAGAAATAGTATAAATCTATTCTTCAACAGAGGAAATAAAATTAATACTGGAATAAGCAAATCTCAATTAATTGTATTATTGATACATTTATTAAAAGTTGGAAAGCAGCACAAGAGAGTCATGAAATGAAGGTGTTCTGAATAAATACACAAAGGAACTCTCATCTAAAAAGAACTAGAGGAATAAGGGTGATTAAGGGGAAAAGTACATTCTGTGTTGTCTTGTTTTGAAATACACTATAAATACTTAAAATGTTATTATGCAAAAAGACAGAGCTTATAAGTATTAAATAAATGATTGTAAAATTTTAATTTTTTTAAAGAAAAATGTTAACTGGCATCAAGTGTAAAGTCAAAACCAAATAACTTTGCTTCATATGTCAGTAAGAACTGTTAAGTCTTGAACATTTCTACAGGTATATTTGAGAAAGTAAATCTTTGAGAAAGTATTTATAACATTCAAAACTATGCACTGTGGTTTGCAGAGCAGACGCTGGACTCCTTCCAGGAGGTGGATGTACTCCATGCAGAGGCAGAGTGGTGGGAGTGATTATGGCAGACCCAGAGCCTTCCTCTTGTTAGAAAAAGGTGGTTCTGGGAATCTGTCACATCCAGCCAGAGAAAAAAAGGGAACAGAAGGTATTCCAGGCAAGATGCAGCAATAGTGGTTTGCAAACAAAGCGCTTGCTGCAGAACAGGGTGTTTTTGTTGGGTTTTGGTTTGTATTCATTCTAAACAACGTCCTCCAGAAACACCAATATCCCAGTTTAGCCTGTACCTACACTGGGGAACGAGCAGAAGCTGAACAGTAACAGTAGTACTTAAAGTGAAAAACATGTTTAAAGTGCAAAGCTTGTAATAAATTCCTAGCTTATGCTTGAAACTTCAGGGTCTGGGCAGGCACTTAAAAGCCACAAACACACACGTGGCCAAACAAACCCAAATTGCTGAAGAGATCTGAAGCCACTGCTGAAGGTTTGGGTTTTCATTGCCTTCACTTGGTGACCAGTTTAGCTTGAAGGGATAGCAGCGGTAGCTGACATTGTGCAGCGAGGTGTCTGTTACAGACATAACTGATCATGGGAGGAACAAGAAAGGCATTATTTTTGTTTCCCACAAGTATTCCACAGGCAGTGGCTGGGTTTAAGGTTCGAAGCCAATCCCAGCTCAAATGCCTAGGTGCCAAAAGGCAAATGGGTTCTTAAAAGTCACTGCTTTGCGGTGGGGCTGTTTCTCACTCTTAACAGTGGTGCAACTTTACAACACTGTCTGAGTGGTGTGAAAAGAAAGGAATAAGTTAAATGAAGGCTTTTATAGTTCCCCAGTAGCTTCTGTCACTCAAAACACAGCCATTCTTAATCCCAGTTCCAATAAACAGTGGAAACCATTCCCCTGAAATTCGTGTTGCAAAGCAGGGTAAAGGGAAGGGCTCAGACGACCGCCTTGCTCTCAGGCCTGGGGGGTGCCAGCAGCTTTAGTAGCAAAGTTAGCTCATTAGAAAAGGCAGAAACTAGCTCAAAGGGAAACAAAATGATGAAATAAAGGAGAAATATTCTTCACCTGTCCAAATTTTTAGTCAGCAGGGCAAATAAATTTTAGAAGCAGACTAGCTGACTACTTTACTGAAAGTTTTTCTCTTTTCAGATGAAAAGTCAGGATAGGACTTTGCATCCCAAATGCCAAACATTTTTTTCAAGAAAGGGGATATGTTTCAAGAATACCCACTGTTAAAGCACACACACTGAGTCCCTATTATGTGGGTTAGCAGTAGAAATTAGAGGCCAGAGCTTTGGCTGTTTCTGCCTGCCAGGGGCTCACATTTACCCGTAGTCAAATAATTTTGTTGGTCCAAGTTTATATACCTACAGAGTTGCTTTTAATAACACCTATCAAACTGATGCACTAACCCTTATTTAATATCAATACAGTACTTAGTAATTCTAGAGTATCGTTCAGTTGAGGGTCACTGAAGAAAAACATTATATTTTAGAGTCTGAAAAGAATTATATAGGGGCCTTTTCTTCCTTTGATGGTTGAAACTTGGCCCACACCACTGATAAAGTTGAGTTAATGGCTGTTTTGTGTCCTGTGTCAAATAATACATAGTTTTGATTCCATTCCAAGCAAATAAGTGACTACACTGGGCTGCTAGTCATGGTACCAATCCTTACAAAAGCCTCACAAAAAGGATAAATAAGCTACATAATGAAAGAAACATAAAAGTGGTACAAGACAAACTATTCAGGTTATCACAGCATGAAAACCTCTTGTGATTACTGAAATGCCAATACGGCAAGCTTTCATGTAATATTCTCTGCTCTTCAAAAGCACAGGAGGGTCATCTTGCCATTTGCAAACTGTTGCAAAACAAAACGCTCTGTTGAGAGCCTTCTTCCAAACCCCTACAGAGGAGAATGCATAAAAAGCTGTATAACTGGGTGAAGGAAACAACAACAAACCAAATGAAACCCCAACAAACAAATAAACAAATCCCCACAAACAAATAGAAGCCCAAACAAACAAAAAGCCAAAACAAAAACCCAACAACAAGAGCAACAACAGCAACAAAACACACACACACAGCATAGAAGAAACCGAAATATACTACATGTTCTCTCAAGGGCAAGGAGGAAAACCAGAGGAACAGTGTAGTTCCAGCTCTACTCTCAGGCTCACCTAGAGAACATCTATGTTGATTTTTTCGTCCAGACCAGGAACACACTCCTGTCATAACTACTGGGGCTGTTCTCACTCACTTGTTTTTATTCACATCTCAGAGCACACATAGCATGCTCTAAACACAAATCCGTGCTCTGTCTGCTGATGGGCATTTGGTCTAGATGGTAAGACTAGATCTTGCCCTAAGGAGAAAAAAATCAAAATGTGTAGAGTGTGGATGCCAGGTGCATTGATGCTCCTTTAAAAACTAAATAAATCTCTCACTAACACAGATATAACTCTATACACTATCCACCACGTGGGTTGGATTGTTACTTCCCTAAATAGACTTTCAAAACAATAAGCACCCAAACTGTTACATGCAAAAAACCCAAAGAATTTACGATAAGGAATAATTCAGTAAGGAAAAGTGGATGATTAGAGAAGCAGGTTGAAAACAATGAGACTTTTCCCCCAGTCTTTGGGAATTACTACAAGCCAAAAATATAAGTTTAAGAAACCCAGCAGGATATATGACTCTTTCAATTTCTACTGAGTTATAACTGAATGATTTTCAAGCTTTCGATGGAATATGCAGGTACCATGGAGCCTTAATAGTCCGATTAAAAGTGCATTATAGATTCCAAGGAGACTACGCTATATCTCTGGGTAACTCAGTGGAATTTATTAGTCTTTGCAGACTGGCTGCTATTATGATCAAAAGCAATTATTCATATTAAAAGTGTGACTGTCAGGTTTAAAAAATGTCCCAGTGTAACTCAAGTCCCCTGCTACCATGCAGTCTTCAAGCCATCCAGAAAGCAGATCTTTAGGAGCTATAGTATGAATTATTTATTTATTGGCCTTCTAGAGTGATTCTTTGCGAAAGAATTACAATCGTGTAACTACAGTGGTAGAGAGAACAAGAGAATCATTGAAGTACTGCAGAAACAGTACAAGATAAAGGTATTTTGAAACAGAGAATTGAATCAAATCTGAACGCAGTTCAAACTGTCCTACTACAACTGAAAATGAATTACAATTTTGGAAGTACTTCTGCAAATTGCACATCCAGCTGACACCACAGCCACAGTTAACCACAAATCAAAGCCAAACCACAACATTTTACTCAGGATATTAGTTGTCACTGTCAGTTCTTCTCAAAAGATTTTTAAGAGAATAATAATTTTGGCAACAATTGCAGCACTTTCATATTTTCAGTTCATCAAGGGGAAAAGTTTAAAATAAGTTAAACAAAGGATTTTATTTCTAATATATTGTTAAATTCTTTATGAGATTCAGGTAAGCTTAAGCCAAGTGAAATTTTTTGGTAACACTCAGTTTGCCAAGGGATGCCTGATATTTTTCTGCTAACACAATAAAAAACACAATACAGATTACTGTGGTGGGTTTTTTTCCCCCAGCTGCATGAATCCACTTATCTCACCTCAAGACATCTGGCAAAATAGAAAAACAGATGCAGGATACTGACATCTTCATGCAAGTCATTCGTGACCTAGAAAGAATCAGACTGAAAAGCGTGATCCTTTCTTGTGCTGTGCCTCCTTGTGGATGTCACTATTTGTCACCCCCAGCTTGCTATATTCTGATATAGATACAGTCAAAACACACATGCTAACACCACAGGCAAAATGACAGGCATTACACCATGAATTTTCTTCTGCAGGGCCTACAGAGACCCCTCTGGTTCTCACAACACCCTACACCCCTACTTTCAGGCCAGAAAAACAATTTCCATCTATTTCTTTGGAAGTAATATGTACTTGACAGTGTCCTATTCTTAAAATGGTAGATAATAACCCATTTCTAACATTTTAAACTTTTTTAAAAATTATTTCCCCTCAATCTAAGAAAGCAAAGTTGATCACAGACCAGCAGTTGAACTACTCACTGCCACATGTTTGATTCAAAATACATTAGCAACTAAGTAAAAACAAGCTAAAGATACAGAGGGAAGTTTCAATAATTTCATATGCACTACGAGAAGGGGTAGTAAACAAAGTGGATATTCAGCACATGTAAAATAAATACAGAAATATTAACTAAAATTTCAATTTTTTGCTTTTTGGAAAATCTAGCTGTTTTGGGGGACCCACAGACTCAATATGTTTGATTTTAATTTAGATGTTCCTCTGCAAATACTGTAAATGAACACAGTATTTTTAACAGACATTTCACCAATTCAAAAATAATGTAACAAAACCAGTTCAGTTTGCTCAAGTACTGTCCTGTTTCTCCACAGAGCTGGATAAGTTTTTGCTGAATATAATTTCAATGTAGCATTCATTTATTAAAATGCTCGGGGATGGGAAAAATATTTTTGGTAAATGCAATACATAACTGTGCCATTAGCAAAGCTCAAATTTGGCAATGGCAGGAGCACACAGTACGTTTCACATCACTGGTACGGCATTTGTAATGGTGAGCTGATGCCACTTTCCTGAAAGATATTCCTCATGGAGGCATGAAAGGCAACCACTGTAGAGGTAAGTCACCACAAAAAGTTCTAAACTGTGATTTTCTATAATTACCCTTTACATTTTCCCAGAGTAAAAATGTGCAGGGCCTTCTGCTATCATTTGTAAGGTGAGCACTAAGATTATACTGGGACATCCACTCATTTCCCAATGCCCTTACTTACCAAGCAATTTGGTTTTGACATACTTTTAAGGAGTGTCTCTGATGGGGATGAATGTTTTTCACTCAGTGACAGGGATACTGTGGTAGAAACACTGAGGTGGACACAAGCCAGCTGGAGAATGAGTGTAGCAACTCAGTCACAGACACACCCTTAGCTGGCCCTGGCCCTCAGCTTGGGCTGAGACAAGTGAAAGAAAACAAAGTGCAATCAATATTAAAAGTTGGGAAATAAGCTAAACACTTTTTTCACTAGTTTGTCAAAAAATAGATCATCTGTTCATTCGCTCTTCTCATTTCCTAGCAAATATGACATTCCATAAGGTAGAAACATTGGAAAGTTAATTTTGGAGCAATTACACCCTTGCAGACTTCCTCAGCTTTCATTTTTATTTTTCATTCAGCAAGTTATTAGTGTTAATGATACCCTTGGCTAATCCCATCCTCACAGGACCAGGTGGTACATGTTAACACCTCCAAATTAACAGCTATGTTTAAGATAGAGACACTGGTAGGCTTGTTCAGCCCTTTATATAAGAAGAAGCTACTTGTCTCACCAAATGGGAAAGGTCAGGTCAGTGCTTGCAGGCTGGCACCAGTCTTAAGAGGTTCACTGTAAGGGTCTACAGTAGTGTCTAGGCAAATGTGGAGAGTAAAAATAGTTTCAAGGAGTTAGCAGGCAAGACAAATTTGCAGAAGAAGGGTATGGCTTAAAATATTCCAGTTTTGCACCAAGGAGTATGGTATATTTTTCCCTAAGGCATGAGTGCTTGTACTCTTCTGGTTCATTTATTTACTCTAGTCTCACCTATAACTTCATCTTTCTTATTTAGGATTGTATTGAAGAAACAAAGAAAATGGGTCTTTGCTAGAAATTCACATTTTGCCTTCTTTTGAATTAAACAGGGCTAACATGAATGTGAATTTGATTAAGGACAAGCAACTTTATGCTGAGAACTCTGTTTTTACACAGGCTTCAGAAGAGCACTTTTTCTCCTTGTGAAAATTTTCTTTTTCTTGGTGAGTGATTAGAACATAGTACTTCTATTAAACAAGGCATATATGTGAGAAAGAGTGATGTTTGTCAACTGTATTAATTGAGGTGAAAAAACAGCCTGGGTTAAAAAGGGGACAGATTTTAATGTCTTAAAGCAGGGGGGTTTAGTGTTCCACCAGCAGTGCTAACTTATGTAACATCACTGTGATTTTTATCCAGGACTGATAGATGTGCATATATGGAAGGGTTTTTTTTAACAGAATAGTTTAGTCCATATTTATGTCTGCACCAATATAACTGCTCTCATAAAACCAAACACCAGAACTGATGTAGTAAATCTAATCCAAAACCTGTACACCATGTACCTGTTATAAAAGCTTATGACTTTTAGGCCCTCGGTGGATGGTACCAGGCAACAGCTTCTTCCCATACGGAGCTGTGAATGGATCAGTACTTGCTGATCCACTGCCTGCATCAGACAACTCAGAAGCAGATGATACTCAAGACAAGTCCTAGATAACTCTGGAGAATTTTGTAGGCGTATAAGGTGTGCTGACTGAGGCAAGAATTGAGCCCTCCTGTGAGACAGAGGTCCAAGTTTCCGGACATAAAAATCAAAACCTTTTGTCTTCAGGCATCTGCAGTTCATTCTTTTCACGTAAAGAATTGCTTAAAACCTGCTTGGAGAGTTTCCAATTTTGATATAAGTAATTTGTCAACTCAAAGTACCTAGGAAACAAACTTTCCTGCAATGGGGTTAGTGCTAATTAAGAGAAATGTCTACTCTAGAATCAACCTGGCAACTCAGAATGGATAAGATGCATATATTCATGAAAAAGGAAATACTCATTCTGCTATTCAGACTAATGGAAAGTGAAGATAAAACAGAAAATGCAAACCCATAGATAACCCTGGTATGTAAAGAAAGCATAAAGCCCAAATCAGTGAGAGTGCAACGTTGAGCGGGTGGTAATGGTATCCTCTGTGATGACTGGGGTGCAAGCAGTTTGCTATACCATGAATAAAATACTGTTTGCAGACCTGATCTGACTTAAGGACGATCAGTACTTCCACAGAAAGCAGTCAAATACTCCATTAATCAAAATATAATTGTAGATACCATCCCAGCTTCCAGTCCCACCAGAGCCACTCTGTTCGCAGGTCCCAACAGGCCCCTCTTGTCCTCTTATCTCCTGTTAACCACTACGACCACTACCATCCACTAATCGTCATTTCATGTATCGTTATCTCTGTCATTTCATCTCCTGCAGTTTCTCTAACTCTTACTTCAAGAAGCCTTGCTCTACCTCAGCAAGCAAACTCCGAGTTTATAGTTATTGGAAGAAGGAATCTGATGGAGCTCCTAGGGAAGCACAGAGAAGTGGCATAAAACTAGGCACTATATCCGGATCCTGGAGCTTGCTGTACCATGGATTTAACGAGATAAGCTGATGGGCAGAGATACTACATACAGTAAAGGCATAAACAAAAAGACACAAATGAAACCATCCATGCATTCCCAAAAAGGTCAAATAAGGGGCCATCCTTTCCCTCCTTGAGCAGTCATTTAGTTTTAACATCAAGGTCTTCAAGGGGCTGCAGAAATAACACCTAACTTAATTCTTCAGCTAGTAGCCAGTTACAAAGCACCGAGGCCATTTAAGAAACACCCTCAGTAAAGGGTCTCTTGCAGCGTAAGGCAGCTTAGAGGGATTCCCAGGTGACAGAAAATCCCTGGGCTTCCCCACTTGCCTGCCATTTTTCACCAGTATTTCTCACACAGCTACTCTGATCCAGGGCATATTTCATGCAATTACTCAGCAA
The DNA here is from genome assembly GCA_013399855.1 of Oxyruncus cristatus. Lineage (NCBI taxonomy): Eukaryota > Metazoa > Chordata > Aves > Passeriformes > Cotingidae > Oxyruncus > Oxyruncus cristatus. The sequence continues at coordinate 2,140,327 of VXAY01002611.1, forward strand.
GGCACTGACATCTTAACGTAGAGCAAGTGAGGAGGCCCCAAGACTTGAAACCACAAACTGGCCAGGTGCAAAATCCGCATGCTCCAAGAGGATCTGTTACACCAATTACCCACTTGGTGATTTGAGATGGTCTTGCAGGAATTGTGCTTCACACACTATCCACAGCAAATCGTTACTGCATATGGTATATATTTACTAACATTCTACATATGGATGAGCTATATGTTCATATCCATCCGTTTCCAGAATTTTCTATGTCAAAGCTATAAGAGGAAGAGTAGCTCAGAGGAAGAAAACAGGATTTTTTATTTTTCTACCTGAGCATCGGGTTGCAGCTGATTCTTTAGATAGGTGCAAAAATCTGTGGTGTAACATACCCAAGCACATGCATTTCCTAGACTCAGTTTCACAAACTTTGGTTTATGCTCTGTTTCACTGCTGGCAGTAGAACTGTTGTACCTACATAGCGAGCACAAGAGGTTGTAACATCCATAACTCACAAATGCCACATGCAGATGTACTTTCACAGTTTACAACTCTGCTGAAATGAGTTTCTCATAATTCAGAGAGTGCTTACACACTGTTTCCACTGCATAGCAAAATTATTTCATAATAAGATAAGAATCTCTGCTGCAGCAGATGAAAAACATTTGCTCGGAATATTCCAGCTAAACTGCAGATGAATGGCCCATTGCATTATGTATATTGTGATCACAGAACCCAGGGAATACAGTAGTGGGTTCAAGTTACCTGTTTTCTCTAGCCTTATTGGCAGTTTTGGGTATTCCTTCTACTTTCCTTCTGGAGCCCCATCTAAGCTAGAAGATGACTAAGAAGGCAGCAATTCAGACACCTTTAAAAGCATAAGAATCCAGGATACTTGGTATTAGGGCACATTCATTTTTAAAGTATGAAGAACCATAAAAATTTTCTTAAAAAAAATCACGTATGTAGTTTAAAAGCTGACATCATCTAAAGTTATGAACACTGAAAGCAAGACCATAACTACATTAGATTATGAAATAAGCCCTGACCAGAAGGGGAGAATTATGTTCCTCACTCTAGCAAAGATGTCATGGGAAGACAGCAGCCATGAGAGGTCCAGATCACTAAGGGAACAGGCTGAGTGAGCAGTTTTAAGGAGATTTTGGATAAATTACATGATTATCCACTACTTAAGGAATGGAACTGAAGAAGCTGAATCCTATCTCTGTGTTTGCCTTCGACCTGTTTCAAGGCTTCTATTTTCCAAGTCACTTAAGCCATTCACATTATTAAAAGTTCCATGTTACAGTTCCAGTTGGTTTTTTTTTTACTTCATTAGCACCACTCATGAATAAAACCAAGTGGATACATAAGGCTGATGTAAAATCCACATAGTTGATGTCACTTACACTCCATCCCAGCATAATCAATAGCAAAATACTGTGCACACCTTGAAGATTCTTCCCAGCCATCAGACTGCCTTGTTGGGCAGTTTTGTCTCAAGTATTTCTCAGAAGAATTGATACAATTGACCTTGACAACTTTTTCTTTACTGTCATGTATCTACTAAATGGACCATTCGTATCCGTCTTCTCCTCCCTAATCTATGACTCCTAAGGGTGAAGGGGGACTTCCAATGAAAAAAATGCTATCTTGAATTTAAATGGACTGTAGCAAGTATGGCAGGAGCATTTTGCTCAGCTATGAGAAGTATTAAATCCATCCAAATGGAGAGGAACTGCCTGGAAACTGTTTTCCAGAAGAAACTGCAGCACTAGACCAGGATGGCAACTGAACCTCAAAGTGTGGGTGCTTTTTATTTAAGTTCTTCATAGTGGAAGCATGTGCAACCTTTCTCTTTCTTGATATGACAATCATATTCAATTTACTCATTCTTCTGCGTGGTTACTAGAAGCCACCACAGGGCTACTGTCAAGGGGCAATCACAGCCAAAAGCTTTAAATGTTCAAATGCATCCGTGGAGCACATGGTGTCCCTCACATCATAAAGGGCTGCTGCAATAAACACACCCTAACTCTGCCTTCCCTTGCCCTGCTGCAATCTTTACTGTATTGTCTAACTAAAGCAATCAAAATAACCACCTACTATGAGAGCTATATTTAGTTTGGGGGGAAAAAGTATCAAAATACACCAAATACTCTTAATCCAAAACACTCTTTATTTTGACCTCTATTAGTACAAGAACCCTGTCATGTTATTTTTTCTGCATGTTCAGAACTCCCATTTGCTTCACAGCATATTACTAAACAGAGTGAACAGTGGAGCTGTCAAATAAGAATACACACATTTCAGTTTAAGAGAGTAAAAGAGAGAAGTGATAAGAACAGAAATTGTCTTTAAGGAAGGAATTAGCATGCTTACAAAAACCCCTCCGCAACAACAAAACAAGCAGCCTAGTTCCCCCTTCTAGACTTTCTACCATATCCTGACATTTCTACCACCATCTGCCAGAAAAGCAAGTTTCTCAGGTATGATACCTATTTCTTGTTCTTTCTTTGTTTACCAGCAAATCATGAAAAATCCTTCCCCATAATTTATTAACTCACTAAGCCTCATGGATCTTTTTGCTTCTTTAAAACACTGTGCAACTGTCTGAGTTTGAGATGCAATGTGACTGAATTCTTTTTTTATGGTCTGTGCTTCGGACAGTTGCTGAGCTACAAAGACCCTTTACACTGGTGTAGCTTGTTCTTTCTTGCGCTGATTCCCACACATTTAGATGTGCTCCAAAGAGCTTCTAAACCAAGAGAACTTGAAAGCAAACTGCATTCATGCTGCAAGGACTTCGTCACTAAAAACCCCCAAATAATATATTAGTCCCACTAAAGGCAATAAGTTTGAATGAGCCGTTCCAAACTGCACCTCACCTTGCACTTCTGGAAAGTTAGAATCATCACTTAAATTCTTGCAAGCAGATAGATGTGCTGCCTTAACTACATGCTCTCAAAAGTTAAATACATCCATCTTCGGTGTTTGCAGCTGACAATTTAATAGCATTTTCTACTGTGTGTACGCTGACCTGCATTTTCTGTTGCTTGTAACCATGCCTTTTCAGGACAGCGGTTTTTCTTCTATCTCAGCAGAGATGTAGTGCTCATTACAGCAAACCAAGATGCCAACTTTGATGTTTCAAAGGTCAGATTTCTTTTTTTCTGTTATCTAAGTAAAGAAGGCATTTTTTCCCTCAACACTGTACTGGAAAGGCACATTAATTTTCAGCCTTCTGTTGCTTGGGAAAGAGTACAAGGAGTCATGCTCGAGTTCTGAAGTTACCTCCTGGGAGTTCCTTTAAAAACTCTAGTTTGATTGCTACGGCGTTTGTACCAAAGCAAGAAATAGCTGTCCTGTTCCACTCATCGTAGGGAAGGCAGCAGGGAAAAGTTTATGAACTGTAATTACCAGCTTACCCACTCAGTCTCCTTCCTAAAAGAAGAATCATTCATCATCCTCTTTTGTGCTACCGACTCCTTAAAAGGCCTACTCAGCTTTAACTCCCGGGTATCCCACCACAGCCAGGCTCCCCAAGAGCCCGTGCCAGGGCTACCTAGATGGATTTCAAAGGGAACATCGCGCCGCTTGCCTGCCTTATTTGGGAAACCCTCACTCTGCACCGGCTTGGCACAACCTCAGCGGCCGCGCAGGGCTTCGTAAAGTGGAGCTCTGACAGAGATTCAACGAGAGGGAACCTCAGATTGCGATGAGCTCTGAGCCCCGGCAAGAAACAGAAACGAGAGTGAAAAAGGAGGGCGGGCTGAGTAGAGTCGAGCGATACTTGCCGACTTAAAAACAAGCCCGAGAGGGCCCGGCGAGGAGCCCTCGGGAGGGCTCTTCGCGTGTTTGGCGCAAAAATCTCCAGGAAGGAGGAAAAGGAAGGCCGGGGAGCGAGCAAGGGAGCCGGCGCGACCCAGGCGGGCGAGCGGCCAGGGGCGGGGGGTGTCCTCGTCCAGCGGCCCGGGACCTCCGCCGCTCGCCCGCCCTCTCTCCCCGCTCGCAGGGGCAGGGCGGGGGCGGAGCGGCGCCGGGACGCCCCTGCACCCCCGCGGCGGCCGGGAGGCCTATG